>JAJJWW010010110.1:0-26873 GCA_023531295.1 Papaver armeniacum | reverse complement strand
ATGCGGTTCCAAAGGATCTAACTCAACGAAGTATATATCATAATCGCCGACTGGACCGGAGTACCGGCGCCGTGGGGAGGAAGACACTATATATTGGCCACTTTTTCGTCCAAACGAAACCTAACATAAAATTTCAATTTCACAAAAAGATTTTGATTTCCGTCCGGGTTTTTTTTCGTCACTTGACGGAAATACCCCCTCCTTCATCTCTTTTGTTTCTCAGAGAAGACATCACTGAATCAAAATTTTGATTCCGCCACCATTTACCATCAGCGACACCGACACCACCACCACCGTCGCTACTGCTACCACCACCAGAAACTCCACAATCATTAACAGCCCGCCGCCACCGCCACAGCAGCTTCTCTCTTCACCTACCACCACCTCCGCCGTCGCCACCACTACCATCACCACCCTAAATTTAAAGCACTCATTCTTTTAATTCGCCATCACATCATCACCCACCAACTCTAGTGACAGGAGCTAATTTCTTCACCAACCACAACAATTACCGCCGTCACCACCACCACCAGAAACACCACTGTCACCTAGCACCTCCGTCACCAATTCATGCATAAATTCAACTGAGCTCAAACAGTTCTTATTATCACCGCCACAACAAGAACCACCACCTCCGCCGCCGCCACAACCAGAACCACCACCTCCGCCAATACACCTTCATCACCACCAGTCCACCAATACACCTCCAGCACCACCGCCCAAGCCCGATCTCATTGTTAGAGCCACCATCACCGCCATCTTTTATGTTAAATTGAAAAGGTGTTGTTCAAATTACATCATAACCAGTAGTCAGTACCTCACCAAACAACTTTCTCCCAAATCACCACCACCACCTTCTTCAATGGCAGTGAGATAAATTCAAACCAAAATTGAGATGCACACTGTACGAATCTCAAATTCTCATTATTACTACACCTCAATCACGAATTCACATTATTCAGTATGTATGGATTTAAAGAAATCCAAGGACCCGAATTAGGACATCAATCAAAGCTACCCAAAATTTTCAAACAGAGAACAAAATTGATTATACAATATACAATTTCAAATCTAAACAGAGAAAAAAAAATCAATTACAATCATGAATACACAAGCAATGTCAATCCATGTATGCAACTTTTTAATTAGTTAGACTCATCATAAATTGCTATACATATACATGTTATGACAACCCAATGAATAAAAAGATGAAATCCTATAGACTAATCAGTTAGTTCATCATAGATACAACAATTATATTATAACAAAATTAAACTTTAAATAAAAGTCGCAACAATTTCCCTTTTTTTCTGAAGCATCAGTTTCATCTACTTTCTCTCCTACCTTTCCTTTTTTCTTCTTCTTAGGATTTTGAGGTTGATAAGAGTATATGCTCATGGCGACGTTATTAACAAGTGGAGTGGAGAAATGATGGTTATAGCTTCGCTAGGTTTGATTTTTTTTAGATCTGAAAGGGAGATGCTTTACTGTTTGTTTGGAACAGACCAGAGAAGAGAGTTACAGAGGAAGAAGACTTGCCACGTATTTAACCATTAAGTGATGGTCACGCGTGTCTTTTACCGTTATCTTTTTGCCATGCCTTTTCTTTTTTTTTTTTTTTTTTTCCTCGTCGTGTTTTGAAGCAGAGTATGGTATTTTGATATACATTAAATTCCCACCGTGGTTTATTTGGTGGGAAATTTTCTTATAATTACATTGCAGCTGTGTTTAATTTTCCGTTGGTCGGCCCCTTTCACCGTGGCAGCGGTCTTCTAGTCCATGAGATGACCAGGAAAACCCTTTTCTTGAATTTTAGCTCGTTTCCATCTGAAGAAATCCTAGCTACTTCCCCCTTTTCTTGAATCCCTTTTCTTCTTCTTCACATTTCTTCTTCTTCTTGTAGCAGAACCAAAAGCAGACATGTTTCAATTGGGTAAAAAAATGATTTTTGATTTTAACCTAATGCAAATTTTTTAACTAAAAGAGGGTGATTGCTAAATTACGTTTGATATAGAAGTAGAAGTGGAAGTGGTAAGGGATTGATCAAACTGGAAGAGGAGGATTAATGAGACCATGAAGTAAGTAGCCATTGATGATCTAGACATCATCATTCTTTAAACCCCTAATTCTTTAATCCTCCTCTGTACCTTCTATACATCGAAAACTGCAAAGCAAATTTGTCTGCTTCTCCAATGGCAAACTGTGACGACTAGCCCCTCTACCAGACAATTCTTTAAACTAAAATCTCTCCAGTTGTCCCCAAGCACAAAGATGTTTCTCTTACCCAAGTTTCTGTAGCACATCTGCGTCTTATTTCTTTTATTATCATACACATTAACAGTAAGTGCAGAAGATCCAAGTTCTTCATCATCCAACAAGAAACGGCGAATATCACGAACAAAGTCTCCTGGCAGTCGTAATTTGTGCAGCCCATCATCGTACGTCAGTTTCTTTGTAATAGGGATAACTGTGGTGTAATTGGCTTTCCTGTGAATGAAATCCACCATGTCTTGGTTGAAGTTGTAATAGTTCAACTTCAATTCCTAATATTAGAAATTAGGAATTGCTACCAACACTTATTCTTTTCCTTCCCAATTTCTATTTTGATTCATTGCCATTTTGAGGAGAATTTTCTGCACTCCAAACTGGTGTCTCGGGGCACCCAATTTGTTCTCATAACCAAAATTTTCAATCTGAGTCTGCTGCAGATAACCAAGCCAATGAGCCATAAATACCACTAACATCACAAACCCAAAGCTATACACGTCTCCCTTCGTTGTTGCCACCATAATCTGTCCATACTCGGAAGGTACATATCCGAATGTTCCTGCATGAACAGTACTAGCATGGCTCTGACATGCACTTATTATCTTGCTAGCTCAAATCAGCAACCTTTGCCTTTTAACTTTTATCCAAAAGAATAATCTTCTCTCCGTTACTTTTAATAGGTGGTTTGGTTTTTGAAAAATTAAGGAAATTATGAAACTAATCATTGAAAGTGGTCCCCGTGACACTTTGTCAATAAAAGCTGAATTGAAATGGTCCCACGACACTTGTCAAAAGTAAGAAAGTGAAATGGTCACTTATGACACTTGTCTTCAAAAGAAAGTTAAGAAAAAGTGGTCCCTAAAACTAAAGTAACATTTGACTTTCCCAATTAGGAAACCAGCCTATTTTTTTGTAACATTTATTTATAGAAACCAGCCTATTAAAAAGTAACGAAGGGAGTATATGCTTTACTTGATATCCCCTTAATAATGTGAAGAACGAATCCATGATGAAGAAAAGCAAGCCCTCTATCTGAACCTAAGCAGAACTTAACCTCGCTGGCCAAACAAGGGATTAGACTATGCCTACCTACATGGTTTCTTAACCACATATCTAGACTCCCATTCTTCATGTTTCCATCGCTTCCAAGAATTCACAATCACATGAAAGTGCCCACCATTTAACCATTTCACAGCAATAGTTTTTCCCTCAGGTAGCAATCCTTTGTATACAGTACCAAAACCACCATCACCTATACTATGAGCCTAACTAAAATTTTCAGAGGCTGTTATTAATATATGATCTGAAGCACTTCCTCCGAGTAGAGAGTGTTCAAAAGTCGAAATGTTAATGCCCAGTGGCTCTTTAAGCTTTTTCAGAAGAAACTTATCCGCTGCTGCGGATTTGGTTACGATTACAGACTTGTTTTTGGACAGAGTAAGAGCCAAAGACTTGTTTTTTAGGAATGATATCAATGTAGATAGTTGATGCGAAGGCACCAATTAGAAGGTTTCTAAAAGATTGAGCTTGGCCAAGCTCGGCATAATCAAACCCAGATCCACTGGGATTTTGGATCCATTCAATTGGTTATGAGAAAGTGACGCATAATGGTATTTCATATATACCATTTATGCCCTTTTATTTCGTATTTACCTTTTTGCCCCCTTCTTTCCCTTATTTCCTACTTTTGACCTTTTTGTTTACTACTTATTGTTTAAACCCTAGCTCTTCTAGTTTTTCAAGTTTGGTTTGTTTAGAAAAGTGGTGTAAGAGCAACTCCAGTGGCGCGACTATTACCAAAGATCAAAGACCAAAAAAAAAGACCAAATTTTAGTTTGGTCCGCAAAGATTAATGACGTTGAAAGGTGCCGACTAAATTTGGTGGGGCGAACATATAAGTTCGCCTGGTGTGGGGCGAACATTTTATCCCCGCCCGACTAAAAAAAAAAAAAAGGGGCGAACATATAATGTCCGCCTGGTGTGGGGATCACATATAATGTTCGCCCCACACCATGCGAACTTTATATGTTCGCCTCAACAAAAAAAAAAAAAAAAAAAAAAAAGGTGGGCGACCATTTTACCCCGCTGGTGTGGGGCGTAAACTATATCCCCGCCGGGTGTGGGCGAACTTTAAGTTCGCCTCGGGTTTTGGGGCGAACATTATATGAACGCTCGACTATATTTGGGTTTAGTCTTTGGTCCCCGACCAAATATAATCGCCCACTGTTCATTTAGTCTGGTATTTGGTCGATGGTACGTCCCGCTACGCCTGGTCCAGAGACCAAATAAATGGGTTTAGTCGCCCACTGCAGTTGCTCTAAGAACCTAAATCCTTCTTAAGAGAAGAGCCTCCAACACTTTGTTATTTCCAATTTGTAATTGGGTAGAAATTTCAATTTGTAAGAGATGCATCTATTATCTTCTAGTTTCCAATCTTAGAATTGGGTAGAAATTTGAAAATTATTAGAGAAGAACCTCAAATCTTTGTATCTTCCTTGTTCCAAGGGTAGAAGAAGCATCATTTGAAGGTTGGTTATTTTTATTTCATGGTGTTTTGTTATAATTTAACATCTAATTTCAATCATAAGTATTACTTTACATTAGTTGGTATCAAGAGCTTTGGTTTGATTTTTTGGGGGAAGGTTTGGTAAAGATACTAATATCATCATCAAGTATTTTGGGTTGTGTTTCTTTTTCTTGGTAGTTTTCTTAAATTGGGTATTTCAATCTTATGGTGTTTTATTATGATATCAAAAAGAAGAATGAAAATGGATGGGGAAGTAAAAGTAAGTAATGTTCAAGTGATGGGATTATTGAATAAAATGAGATATGAGATGTTTGATGAAATGCATCAATTAGTAGAAGAGAAATTTAAGAAGTTGGAATGTCTTTATGTGGATTCATTTGAACTTCCTAATGACTATGGAGATGAAGTGGAGCTAAAGAGTTCAACTTCAATTGGTGGGTATGAGCATCAAGAAGTTGCCCACAAGATGTTTGATAAATTATCTCCACCAAAGTTTGATAGTTTCTCAAGTTGTGGGGAAGGTGAGATTGGTAATGATGTTGCCCATATGGTATTTGATACAATGTCTCCACCAAAATTTGATAGTTTTTCAAGTTTCCTTTGATCCTACATCGCCACCCATATTTGATGAAGAACCTAATGAAGAAATGGAAGAAGAGTTTACCACCGGTTATCAAATACAAAGATTGGGTGTTATAAACAAATACTCCATGCTTGAACTTGACAACGATGATCGAGGGACAAGGCATGACGCATTCCATACCACTTGTACCATGAGAAGAAAGGTAAGCACGCTTATTAATGATTCCAATAGTTATGTTTATGCCATATCCAAAAATGTCATCCAAGAGATGAATTTTGAGAGAAAAATTCACCCAACAACAAGCTCTTAATCAAGTATTAGCAAAGAAAATGAGAAATTAACTTATGTTGATCCAACTTGGGCTTTCTTTGAAGACAAGTATAATAACGCAAGTCACCATTCAAAGTTGGAAAAACTACTTGGTGCTCCTTTGCTTCTTAAGTGTGCACTTGACTATCACCACAAGAGGTTAGACTTGGTGAGTAATTATAAAGGAAGAAATCGTGGTCGAGTAGTTTTCAAGAAGGGAAGTAGTTCAAGCACTAAGGAGTTCATTTTATTTTTGGAGAGTTTGAAGACATGGGACCAAAATTTATGCAAGGCGGAATTTGCTTACAACCATGCGGTGAACCGGAGTAGTGGTTATTCACCATTCATGGTGGTGTTTGGGTTCAATCCAAGAGTACCACTTGACTTGTCTTTAGTACCGGATTTGAAAAGGTCAAATGCTAAGGCGGAAGACTTTGTTCCTCAACTTCACCTTATACATGAAAGCACCCGAAAGAATTTAGAAGCTTCATCAAGGAAATACAAGAACAAGGTTGATCAAAGACGACTCGTGGTTGAGTTTGAAGTAGGAGATTTTGTTTATGCGGTTCTTACTAAGGAACATTTTCCCATGGGTGAGTACAACAAGCTCAAGGCAAGGAAGATTGGACCATTTCCAATTGGAGAAAAGATAAATGATAATGCTTATCGACTCAACTTACCAAGCTCAATTCGTACGCCCGACGTCTTTAATGTTAAGCACTTGGTTCCATATGACAATGCTATGGATGAAGAGATGGACAATTCGAGGGCGAATTTCACTTAATGAGGGAAGGATGATGCATAATGGTATTTCATATATACCATTTATGCCCTTTTATTTCGTATTTACTCTTTTACCCCTTCTTTCCCTTATTTCCTACCTTTGACCTTTTTGTTTACTACTTATTGTTTAAACCCTAGCTCTTCTAGTTTTTCAAGTTTGGTTTGTTTAGAAAAGCGGTGTAAGAACCCTAAATCCTTCATAAGAGAAGAGCCTCCAACACTTTGTTATTTCCAATTTGTAATTGGGTAGAAATTTCAATTTGTAAGAGATGCATCTATTATCTTCTAGTTTCCAATCTTAGAATTGGGTAGAAATTTGAAGATTATTAGAGAAGAACCTCAAATATTTGTATCTTCCTTGTTCCAAGGGTAGAAGAAGCATCATTTGAAGGTTGGTTATTTTTATTTCATGGTGTTTTGTTATAATTTAACATCTATTTTAAATCATAAGTATTACTTTACATTAGAAAGTAAAAGACCTTGGTGATTTTTATGCAAGAAATGAGGTAAAGCTGGATCCGTGAAATAATTTAAAGATAAACCAAGGACAGTTAAGTTGATAACTTGATCAGACCTGACAACTCCCGAGGAATGCTGCCGTTTTCCATGCAACAACAACTCAGATAAAATTGTGCTCTGCTCTCTATGGTTGTTGCAATAAGACCCACTAGCTTGTTACTTACAAGACAGATCCATAATGCCGCAATTTTGGATGAACTCAAAACCTAGCATAGGCGCTTCTGAAACCCATACAATTATTATTCTAACTGTGACTATCAATAACACGACAGGGAATGTGTACCAATGTACCCTATAAGCTCTAAAGAAATAAAAAAAGAAGTAGATGAACTTCTTTTGAAATGCCCTACTACCAGTGGTGTAGCCTATGCTATACTTAAACCATTCTCATATCCATCAGGCATGTTTTAAACTAACACTTGGAAAGGAAAAAAACATACATGAATAACTGGTAACAAGATAAAAATTTTTGGGCCAACTTAAGGTGCATACAAGTTAACTAATACAGAGAAAATCATGGATACTTAAAATTTCATTATTTTATGCATGTGGCCCAAGGGGAAACACCTTTCTCACGGTTTCATTCCCCAGTTACCACCAAATGCACCACCTGCCAAAATCGAAATATCAAATGAAAGCAATGAACAAATTTGAAGACAAATGTACGATTAAGAACCTTCTTTTGATCCTTTCAAACTATAAATAAGTTTATATGTTATGTATAACAATAAGAAAACATGATAGCTAGAAAATGAGTAACCATACAAGTAATGGCAATTGCTATATTAACTCCTTATTACCTAAATGAGGAAATCCAAAACTAAAACATACTACTTCGTTTCAAAATAATTCATGTGTATTTAAACATATTCTATATTGTCAGAAAGTCGACGCCCGTTGTTGGATGAACTCGAGCTAGGTGCCTCTGTCATTGGCTTATAACTCCTCCCAAGGGTCAAAAGGCTTTCATCATATCTTGTAAACTTGTAAGAGGGATTACCAATATTGACACCTAAGGAGGAGTTGGTACTTTCATCTCCGTAATTTTAATCTCGCACGAAAGTCTTCTTCTTCCGATTATAAGAATGAACTTTAACATCATTTTGAGAACTCCGGACACCAAAGAGTTGTAAGATTAAGTACTGTGCACTCAATCGACAACGTGAAGCCGAACATTTTTATACCTCCAACAAAGAGGTAACGTGATAATCTCTTTAGTCCATTTGATGTTACTAGTTTCTCGTAGTACTTATATTTTTGTGCAACCATCATCAAGTACCCATATGTTGACAAAGTGGGATTATCTCGGGTTTTTTTACTATAGCTAGATGCCCATCTAATTCCATAAGATAATAAGACATAGCGGTCAATGCCAAATGTAGATCAAGGTCCTAGATAACTCTATACTCCTCGGGTCCGAACATCAAATGCCACCAAGATGGGACGAAGACGCTCGTACGTCATCCAATATATGGAACCATTCGCATAAACAACCATGTATACTTTTATAGTGGTTATAAGCTGACCGTGGTACCTTATCAATCCTTCTCCAAGCAAAGGTCTTTACCTAGAGTCAAGATCTCGCTCATTCTGTAATAACCCCAGTACCCTCCGTCGTCTTTTGATGATATGTACTCCCCACACCCTTCAAATTTCTGAAGCTCCCATCCAGATATGACCGTGGTTTCTGAAGCACCCTTCGAATAATCGGAAACGGGTCCCGGATATCGGTTATCCATTGCCAGACCTACCTTTGAAGGATATCATTTCATTCTAGCTTGTTAGAAATTATATTATACCCATGATGTATATGCATATATGTTAATTATTTTTCTTTTATGCCATGAGTATCCTAGTATTTTATTTTTATCAAATACTCATCATATAGGTATACACCCATGATGTTATCCCCACCAAATGTTATAATTTACCATACATATTTTTTTTAGTATGTTATATATATATATATATTTTAGACCTTCCTCAAAATTGTAAATTTTTGACATGTACTTTATGCTTAGTATTATATTTTAGTTTTATATTACTCATGCATGTCACAAATATTAACCAGAACTTATTTTTATCCCGCAAACGGTTTGCTACTAAATATGAAAACGAATTGCGACTTAAATTCAAATAATTTTATATACGTATATAAATGATAAATGGGCATGTAGTTTATTTTTTTTAACATACCTATTTTCAGTTGACTATTTTGTCAACCTTGTTACCAAAATTGTTTGCAATTTTTAAACCATAAAAAAACTTGGTTTGCAAACAAAGTTCCCTTGTTAAAACCATAAAGAAGCTTGGTTAATTAATTTTGTGGACTAGGTTATGATCAGATATTGGACTATATGACATATCCGTATTACCCACACAACCATAAAGAAATTTGGTCACGGGAAAATGATGCCGGAATTTTTCGTGGACTCAGAAGGACTTGAGCACCATATTAATGTCCTTTATTTTGTCTATGTAGATGAACCCAATTCACTGAATTCAACTTTTGGACTCAAGCAGACTTGAGTACCATAGTTCAAATACATCCGCCGACGCTCTCCGGAATCGGAAGACAAAGCTCATGCTCGATGTTCCTCAAGAGGCACATCGATCATAACCTACGTTGGGGTTATCATCACTTAAAAACACCAAAAGAGCTATGGGATGCTCTAGATAGCCGTTTTGGAAACATCCTGATTCCTTAATACCACAATTGAACGTCTTGTGGAACGAAATCCGCTTCCTCGATTAGGCACGTATGGACTATTGTGGAAAGAAACTTACGGATGAGTAAATGATCAGAAAACCCTATCGGCCTTTCCCACCTCGTCCATGATACTAGCGAACCAGTATCGTTTAGAGGTGGACAACAAAAGAATCACCACATTCAGTAGGTTGATAAACTTATTGTAAGTAGCCGAAAGGCACAATGAGATTCTTGTCAATAACAATGCCAGAGCTGTCGGGAAAAGAAAGTTCCTAAGCTAACCATGGAAATGTCAATAAGGGAAAGAACCCCAAAGAAAAGAGGGCTCAAATTCTCGATTCACATTCCCATGATCCATACCCACGTGGAGATAATGTCTCTCGTGGAAGAGGACGAAGGGACATAATCGAGGTCGAGGACGTAAAGGTCACTCTAATGTTTGGCACAGATAAGAACTTCCCATACATGTTTCCTAAGTTCGATAAAAACACCTAAAAATCCCGCTAACAAAAAGGTCAGCAGATGAAAGTGCGCCTTGTTTTAGGTGTGGATTTACCTGGACATTGGTACAAGAATTGCAAGGTTAGTGCCAATGTAGCTACGAGCTACAAAAAGTACCGGAAACTCTCGAACAAGAGGCTAACTATATGGAAGAAAATGATGTAACCCCGACGTCAACTTCACAATTTCGCATTTCCGCAATGAGGACTTTTCCCCAACTATGGATGTGCCCGATTTTGCTTGGGCCTAAGAATTTAGTTTCTGGCTTGCTAGACTCTGTCTGTTTTTAGATGTTTTGGAGTTTTTATGTTATCTTAGACTATCGTTTTTATGTTACCCCATGTACACACTCAAAATGGTCTCGCAGAAGCTACCATCAAAAGGTTACAGATGATAGCTAGGGCATTGGTTATGTGTTCCAACCTGCCTATTACTGCATGGGGGTGCGCTATATTGCATGCAACATTACTTATTCGCTTTAGACTCAATGCTAGCCAACCATTTTCTGCGTACCAGTTGGTAACTGGATATGAGCCTGATATTTCACATTTACGCATATTTGGTTGTGCTATATATGTGCCTATTACGCCCCCACAATGTACTAAGATGGGTCCAAAAAGACGAGTAGGTATTTATGTTGGATACGAATCCCCAAAAATTATCCGCTACTTAGAACCTTTGACATGCGATCTCTTTACCGCTAGATTTGCGGATTGTCACTTTGATGAGACAACCTTCCCGTCGTTAGGGGGAGGTATGGAAAAGGACTTCCAAATGGAACGACGGGAATTGTCGTGGTGTGTTTCCACGTTGTCTCATCTTGATCCCCCTACTCCATAATGAGAAATTGAAGTGAAAAGAATTATCGATCTTCAGAATGTGGCAAATTCAATGCCCGATGCATTTACTGATATTGCTAAAGTGACGAGATCACATATACCACCGCAAACGTGCTCGCAAGGTTGGAAATTCCCCGACAAGGGAAAAGGTACCATAAATATAGGTACCAAGGCCGCACTAGGTGGAAGTGTAGCTGAGGCCGTGGCCCCCAAAAGGAAGAGGGGGAGACCACTTGGTTCGATCGATACTCATCCAAGGAAAAAAATAGAGAGTAAGGCACAAACCGATCCATATATTATCAATACAAATAATCCATCTCATGAGATTGTCTCTGATTACAGTTACGTTCATGAATCATTACTGGGGGACGCCCCGAAGTTTGAATTGATTCCAGAGAACAAATAAATCTCTATGGATTGTGAAAGTTCATATGTGTTGATAGCAAATCCTGCACGCATATTGATGATATATTCGCATATACCGTTTCTCGAGAGATTATAGAGCACGATGATATCGAACCACGCTCTATCAGAATGCCAAAGAGAGCAGATTGGCCTCAATGGAGAGATGCAATCCGTGCCGAATTAAATTCACTAGCAAAAAGACAGTATTTGGTGCGGTAGTGCTAACCCCACTGTGTGTAAAGCACTGTAGGACATAAATGGGTATTTGTCGAAACGTAATGAGAAGAACGAAGTCTTGAGATATAAGGCTCGCCTTGTGGTGCAAGGTTTCTCACAACGCCCTGGGATTGATTACGAAGAAACGTACTCTCCTGTAATGGACGGCATAACGTTCCGTTACTTAGTCAGCTTAGTAGTTTCATAAGGACTTGAAATTCAACTTATGGATGTGGTTACCGCATATCTCTATGGGGATCTTGATACAGAGATATTCATGAAAGTTCCAGATGGACTTCCATTACCCAAATCAAATAACTCTAAACCACAGAGTGCGTTTGCAATTCAGTTGAAACCCTCACTTTATGGATCAAAGCAATCCGGGTGAATGTGGTATACCCGTCTAAGTGATTATTTGATTGGGAAGGGATATACAAATAATGAATTATACCCATGCGTGTTTATAAAGACAACAAGTTCCAGATTTGCTATCATAGCTGTCTACGTCGACGACATGAACATAGTAGGTACTCTTGATGAACTAAGAGAAACCGCAAGCTATTTGAAATCCGAATTTGAGATGAAAAATCTTGGGAAAAATCTAATGTGTCTAGGACTTGAACTAGAACATCGAGCTTGTGGAATATTAATCCACCAGTCTGCATATGTCCAAAAGATACTGTGCAATTTAATATGGACAAAGTGCACCATGCTAGCACTCCCATGGTTGGTCGAACTTTATATGTACATAAAGATCCATTTCGTCCAAAGGAAGATGGCGAAGATGTATTGGGAGCTGAATATCCCTATTTAAGTGCAGTAGGCGTATTATTGTACTTATCACAATATACTCAACCAGATATCTCATTCTCGGTGAATTTGTTAGCTAGATATAGCTCATCGCCAACGCAACGTCATGTAATGGTATAAAGAATATCTTTAGATACCTAAAGGGAACCATTGACTTGGGTTTGTTTTATCCCTACGGGGATAAAAGGAGAGATGCTAATGTGATTGCGACTCCTTACACTAGAACCCCAAATAATGTTTTGGTTGGTTTTGTTGATGCTTGGTACCTCTCAGACCCACACAAAGGTCGATCACAAACTGGATACGTGTTCATTATTGGTAATACATCGATATCCTGGAGATCGACCAAGCAAACCATTGTGTCTACCTCCACGAACCACTCTGAGATCATTTCCCTACATGAGGCGGTTCGTGAGTGTATATGGTTAAGGTCTATCATTACACATATTCGAGGGACATGTGGTTTGAGTTCTACCACTGAAGAGCCAACTTGTATTTATGAAGATAATGCAGCTTGCATCGAACATATGAAGCAAGGGTACATTAAGGGTGATAATACGAAACATATATCCCCGAATTTCTTTTACAATCAACAACAACAATGTCTTCTAAAAATTCAAGTCAGTAAAGTAAAATCTGACGAAAATGTGGCAGACTTATTTACTAAGTCATTACCTAAGTCCACATTTGAAAAACATGTGAGAAGTATAGGACTAAAGAGATTGTCCGAACTTCCATGACTCCATAGGACTAAAGGAACTGTCCACTCCCATGAATGTGTTAGACTAAAAAATAATACTCGGAAAGGTTTTTAATGAGACAACAATAATATTAATCACGGGGAGATGTCAATATCAGGGGGAGCATATAACGATGGAATGATGACATAAAAGTGTTTTGTACTCTTTTCATTCACCGAGGTTACTTTTTCCCACTGGATTTCGTTACTCGGCAAGGTTTTTAATGAGACACCAAAAACACTATTAATACAACTCTGTCTGAGGTTGTTCTTCACCTTACGAATGTTCAGGTTTTGTGCAAAATATTTTTCTTGACACGGTTCCACAAAGGAGAAAAGTCTTGACAAACGACGCCATCTCGTAAGTTCAAATGTCTTTCCTTCGACCAGCCATCAACGAACGTTTTAAAGCAAGGTTTTGACAAAGCAATGAGTTTTTGGTGATGGTCATCCAAGGGGGAGTGTTGTAGTAAAGTGATCCATGGTATGGATGACCACTCCTTATGTCTATGTGCATGGCACATGTCTTTATGTTGGACACATGTAGAAATAGTCCTTTGCTACTAGACAGATGTAGCTCTTTCTCTTGTCATTTGTTGTAAGTGTACTAACAAAAGCTCTCCCCTTTCCTGTATTTATATGGAACTAATGGAAATGAAACACACACCTGATTTCTCTACCTCTCTTTCATGCTTTGTCTCCTTTATGTTTTGTCTCTTATTTTGTCTACCACTCTAAACAGTTACATCAATTTTTTATCTCTCTATTTTTTTTTGATAAACGTTCTTATCTCTAATGAATTGATGACAAAAAGATAATGAACTTAACTGGTGGAGATATTATTCCTTCATCACTTTCAGATATCTTTCATGGTATCAGAGTAACCCTAGACTACTTAGAGAGTATACGGCCATGCACTGCCTATAAATAGGCAATCATATCACCATTTGTAAGCAAGAAATTAATAAGAAAGTAAATTTTAAGTACTAACTCTTTCTTCATTACTAGGAGTCTATATGAGAAATGCTAAGGCAATTCTACGCTCGGATATCTCTAGTAGTTAGGCCCGGCCTTGACATCTATGTGGTCCCAAGACGATTAAAAAAATTTGGTCTCCTTCATCTATCTTAATTGTCTTCAAGGTTTACAATATTTTCTTCGACAAAATGTCTAGATTTGGTAAAACAATTATGGCACATATACCGTACATAATTTAGTTTGTAGCCCCCAATATTTTTTTTTGGCCCTATCAAAGTATTACTCGCTTTCCTTCAATGCTGACCCTATCTGATAGTATTTCCTAGTGGTCTAGTGCTCAAGTGTTGTATAAAAATTCCAGCAAATATACACAAGCAACGCTAGGGCGATACCATAATCATACGTATCTAAAAAGCATTATCGATTGTCTAAGTTAGTATTATCGATTTGTCTAGACCTTGTTTGTTTGCACCGACTCATTGTCCGGTCTCGGAATAATCCCCGACTCGCACCGAGTCAAGAATCGACCGTTTGTTTTCTACTTTGAGTCGATCCGACTCGACCGACTCTGTGACCTAACCCTTTACTCGCACCTCTTGAGCCAGTAACAAAATACCCGATTCATGGAACTAAACCACCGACTCACATATTTTTAAGTCGATGAGTCGATCCGATTCAAAACAAATATATCGAGTTAAATCCATGAATCAAGTGATTTCACTCAAATCCGTATAACTCGATCCAAACAACTCGATAAGTACTATGAGAACAAACATGGTTTAAGTTTCTTAAAAAGTTTAAGGAAACATCATTCCTCTAACAACTAACTTTTAATTACTGACCCTAGTGATGGCGTTCTAGCACCTACTTACCATGGCAAGGAATAGGTTAATTACACTTGACTTCATAGTTATTTTCTTTCTTTTTTGAAATAAAGATGGACAGAAAACCGCAATTATAAAAAGTTATTTCAGGAGTCAAGTGTAATTAACCTATTCCTTACCATGTGAAATAGCTATTTATAATTGTCGTTTTTCTGTCCATCAATGCACCTTTCAAAAGAAAACAAAAACAAAAGACTAAGATAACCGCCAACTACGGCCGCCAATCTCGAATCTACTTTACCCGATTCATACTTGTCTGTCTTCAAAAAAAGATTCTAGTTAGCATGGATTGCTCTCTTATTCTTACAAACCCAAGTGAATATGGGTACCATGGCGGCATGGCCATCAATCCGACAATCCACGTCCTAACTTTTCAAAGCCGCATCCTCAGTCAGAAAAGAATCCTAACAAAATCAGTATAAACTAATTTAAAAACCTGTATTATTGGTACTATCAAATCAAATACAGAATCTCGCATACACACAATAATTGAAATGGATTTGTATTATATTCTTATAAGAATTAAAATAATATATACGCAGCTTATACGTGTTGAACGACGAACAGATGTCATGGTGTTTTGCTCGCATAGTTATTGCCCATATGCGATACCACGCCGCTGTTAACGAGTCCTTTAAGTTATGCTCCCATGTTAATGGGAGGACAGACCTCGACAATCTAAGAAAAAATATTATCCCATTTTTCTTGTGTGTTATATTCTGTTGGGAGATATATATATTTAAAAACATAGTTTTGTAATATTATGTTAAATTTAGAGAAATAGTGTGGTGGTATTATTTTGGGCTCCCACACTATAGACTTGGGTTCAAGTTTCACCCCATACATTTGTGTAGGTATATTATATATATCTATATTATTTATCAAAAAATCCGGGAGAGCGGGGCCTTGGGGGTCTTGGGAGGTCTGGTGATTCAGAAACTGATTTTTTGCATGTTTTAACTCTTGATTTCCAAAAAGAACAGTTTCTGGAGAAGATGAAAGACAATTGTTTTTTTTATCTATTTTTGAGTTCGAGCAAGTGAAGAAAGAGTAGTTGTGGTTCGATTTCTCATAGTGCGTAGAAATCGAACAAGAGAGTATCACTGCTTTATCCCATAGGTTTTCGACAAAGAATTGATCAAAAGCACAATCAAGAGGCAGAGTCGCGAAACACCTTAAAGATAGCGACCTAGTCCGCGACTCAGCTGTTTGAGATTCATTATTCTGTAATCTGGTTTTGTGCTTTGTTCCAACATATTCTTTACAAAATTCGGCAGAAATTCTTCTTTGCCAATACGCATTTCCACAGTTTAACAAGGACAATTGCTCCGGGGAGGAATCCGAGGAAAGAAAGTTTCGATGGGGGGGAAATGGTAGAAACTATAAAAAAATGGTATTTGAACTATTTCGGTTCTGTAAGTGTGGTTAGACGAAGCTGCATTTAAAATAGTAATAATTTAGAAAGTTTTCCTCCGTAAGAACTTTTTTCCCTCCCAAACGAAAAAACATGATTTGTAAAAATCACGAATATGCAAACGAAGAAGCATAAAATTTATGACTATGTAATTCATTGCGTTGCCATTGGAAATAGAGGTGTAAAACGTGCCGGCCAAGATGCAAGACACGAAGTCGCTGCTTCACGTGCCATGTGCCGTGGCATGTGCCAACGACAAACGTAGCCGGTCGCACGCTTTACTAGTCAAAAGCTAGGCACAAAGATGTTCCCACCGCACAAAACACGAATAAACGTACGTGCCGTGGCCGCACACGTGCTATAAACAATTTGAAATCACTTAATGTATACATTAAGTCGACATTATCACAAGAATTTAATTAGACAACATATCATTTGAAATTATTTCAAGTAAAATTAACAAGTTTATTCGATAAAAAAGAAATAGCCCATCAAATATAAAATTGGATTATTGTCATGTAAATTAATGTTCTAGTTAAATATAGGTGACTTACATTATAACAACGATATTGAAATATATTTTCTAAATATTAAGGTATTATATGTGTTGTTATAAATAAGCCAACATAACATGTTAAAAACTAGCTAGAATAGTGACTTTTTTGTGAAATATACAAAAATGTGATGTATGATGCCTTGTTATATGGTATTTGTAAATGTTATGACGTGTTTCTCTTAACGTGTCAATGGGCCGGGTCCACGTGCTTATCCGCGCCGCTGCGGCCGCGGCCGTACATCGCGCCAATTAGTCAAACCCAAAGACGCCCCATTTAACTAACTTGATGTGCCGTGGCCGGGCTAAGTCACGGCCGGCTGGGTCAGGCTCAAATTTTAGCGTCTTGGAAATTTAGGGCTGCAGGCCGGGCACGTACCCAATTTACACCTCTAATTGGAGACATGCAAAGCCATTTGGTTAAATAGCCTCAATTGCCGAAAAAAACAAATTATCACTAGTACTGTTACCTAGCTGCAGTTTGCCCGAAGCTGATCTTTATAACCTGCTGCATCGTATTGATTTAGAGTGTCAACATCTAAGGTATAATTTGCAGCTATTCTGCTAACTGCCAAACCCCTCTTCGCATTAATCTCTTGTTATCTAGTTAAGTCGTCGTCATCGTAACAATAAGAACACGCACTATATATATCTTGTCATATCATCCTCATCGCATTCCTTGAAAAAAATTCTACTAGACTGATCAATAACCTTCCAGGTAGGCGTATCAAATGTATACATACGTAGCATGCTGACTGAGTGACTGCAGTACGACTGATTCCATTTCCCTCCAACTCGGTCCATGCATAGAGCTGACAACACAAGAAAATTGACCACGTCTGGATCGTCAGTGAGATCCCGTATTATTCATCTAGCTTCTATTATTATCCACATGATGTTAATTAACTGCAACAACCCTCTCAAGACAAAAAATCCTAAATATTTAGAAGGGTTCTTAGAAATTCTTCCTCAGGTAAGAGTTCTAGGTAGTTAATTAGGCCGTTAAAATGATCAGTATCTAATTGGGCCGACCGAGCGAAGCGAGTGAGGACCTTTATATGGCCACTTTTTTGTAAAATCTAAGTGATCAATTACCACAAAAAGATTGAGAATAGTTCATGCTGAAATACAAAAAATGTCCCTCCCTTTTAGTCCAATTACTATAACTCCTTATGTATTTTTCAGGGGTATAAGTGGAAATCAAACTTTAATATAACATATCTAAAAATCCGTGCCTTGGAATTTTACAAATTTTATCTCATTGGAAAGGTTATAAAAAACTCTACGCAACAAGTATAAACAATAATATCAAATTTAGAGTTTTTACGAAAAATTCTGAGGTATTTTTATCATTTTAGGCACAATTTTAGAAAATTAAATGTATATCCATTATGCAAACCACCACAAAGGATACATAATACTTTATGTAGCAAAATTTTAGTTTATCATCAACTAATTTTCCGTTGCAATTAATAAAACGATGTACTCCCTCCGTTTCAAGAAAAATGATACTTTCATTTTAGGTATGTATATAATCTCGAAAATTGAATGCATAACCATTATGCAAACCACCACAAAGCACTAGTGGATAATAGAGTTTTTACCACTTCCTGGGCTTTACAGAAACGACTGTTATTGGGCTGATGTAATTATCCATGCTGTGATCCACAGTTGTTTTACTAAAAAAAATTAAAAAAAATTAAACATGTTCCGGTCACAGTCGTTTTATAGAGGGGTATTTTTGGAAAAACGATCAAACCCCTCGCAGCTTTTAACTAACTTGTAAAACGACCGTGAGAAAAGCACGTTTTCGATCCATGTTTTTGGCGGGATTTTTCGCGCCTTAAGCAATGGTCGATGATAGTCTAAATTCAACCAACTATGATAGATGGAAATTCTCGTTTCTATCGCTCGACTATATATTTCTTTTCTCTCACCTTTATCTTTTCGCTCTCACTTGTTCTTACACGAAAAAAAAAAACTCGTAGACAAAAAAAAGAAAAAATCAAAGACAAAAAAAATGGTCACAACATTAAAAAGAACCCCGGCTAGCAAGTGATTCAAAACGCCATTTCTCTTCAAAATCTATAAACCCCTTTTCTCAAAACCTTGTTATCTTCCAAATCCCTTTTCTTCAAAACCCTAATTTCGATTTAATTCTCATCGTGTAAAGTTAGTTTTTACAAATTCAATGTTCTTGTTTTGTTTTCAATTTCTTGGAGGTTAGGGTTTGAATTAATTTTTTGTGTTTTTTTCAATATAGAAATCCTTCAGTGCAAAGTGGGATTCATCTTCGTGTATGACAACTCCCATCACTTTGATTCGATTTGAATTTCTTAGAGGTTAATTTGGTAGTAGATTATCCAGCTTCTTTTGTTCTATATCTTTGTTAGGGTTTTAATTGAAGTTCCTTTATTTTTGATATTGTTCGGACTTCAAGTGCGCTTCAAATCTCAAAGATTTTCGGTATAACATCTCGACCAAAGTTTTGTTTTAATGTTTTCCATGGTTTCCTAATCTTGATATCTAGTTTTCATACTTTACTTTGATTCGTGTTTAGTGGTTATCATGATGTTCTTATAGTTGAATTAGGATCTTTTTCATGTTTTTACAGTTGGCTTTTGATTGTGTGACGAAACCTCATGTTCTACTTTGAGGTAGTTGTGTTCAAGTTATGGAATTGTGTCTGTATAGCATGAATGGATTTATATTGATGTTCTTCTTTATTCTATCATGATTTGTTAGATTTAGTTGCATATATAGAAAGATTATTTTAAGATGTGTAAGAATTGATTGTTTGGAGTTTAGTTTTTTACTTAATATGCTTTTGATAAGTTGCTTTAATCAACTCGCCGCATTGTTTAGATATATATGGTTAGATATCAATCTCTTATGTGGGTTGTGTATCATGATATTGAGCATCACTGCTGCAGCTTTTGTATTGTTGCTTATTATGGCTTTTTTGATCGATAGCATGGCTAGGGGACCTAAAAGTAGCAAAGATATCTCGTCTGGTCCGGAACTCGTACCACAAATGAACCTACATGGACTCCTTTGGTTGATACACGAAGGTCTCCATCTACTAATGGTTCAGATAGAATGGAAGAAGTCCAATTTCAAGTGGAGGGGCTAGATTTCATCCATCATCTCGAGGGTGAACATTCTCCTAGTGGAGGTTCGAGCCATGGCATGAGGCTCTATGTCGACAAATAGTGATAGCGAACCCGAAATTAGTGAAGAAAACACGATTGGTAATGTAGTTGTTTTATCTACTTCCCTAAATATGTTACTTATTTCAAGTTTTCTTAGAAATTTTAATGATTTTGTATTGTTCTTTATAGGTGATCGCCGTCCGCAATTGATTTTAACGACATAGGCCAACCTATAGACCTACCAAAAAGACGTATGCCACTAAGTCGGGGAAAATAACTGCAAATCTCGTCCCACCATCTATTAAAAGTTGGAAGCAAGTTCCTTTGCCATTGAAGGAAGAAATCTGAGGAGTATCTCCACGCATACATGGTTCCCGAATATCTCAAGGCCAAAGCTCAAAATGGCAAATATGTCATGGAAGAATGCGAAGACTAAACTAAGGGCGATATGTGATGACTGCTCCAAAGTTGTTGCTGAAATGAGAAAAAGAATACCCAAAATTTGAAGAAAGAGGACTGGGATGCCTTTGTTGATATTGTGAGTAAAGGCGAAGATAAGGAGGTTAGGGAAAAAATGAAGATAGCAAGGTCAAAGCTAAAAGTCGCACACGATCGGTAGGCGTGGTATTGCACAACGCCGACATGAAATGGAACAAGCAAGTCCTACTGGGTAAGGTATTAAGGGTTGACTCTGCACTGCTACACATGTGTACCAAGAAATGTCCGAAGAGGACCGTCTACAGCCGATCCCCTATCTTATGAAGTAACATCAAGAGATTATTTTGTAAGTTCTATGTTCAATGAATAAATTGGATTCGCTAGTTCCACTATTTGTTATCGTCTTATGCACAATGTTGCCTATATTATGCAGCAAAAGGTGAGGGAGTTGAATGAAACAGATAAGTTTAGAGGCGAGACCGATCTAGATAAGGATGCAAAGCTGCGAGGTGGGTTGAGCCGATTATATATTGTTGCTTTGGAGATGAATTTATATTGTTGTATTGTTTAATAAAATTGTTACTAACTAATTTTATATATCTCGATGATAGGTACTTGGCCGTGATGGAAGGGGTGTTGTTCGAGGCTTGGGAGGTGGGGTCTCAAAGACTGAGTTACGTGCATCTCAGCTAGTAGAGAGCTGCTGCGTAAGGAGAAATCAAGACTGCCGCCAGTAGAAAATCGTGTTCGTAATCTTGAGGAGACTGTTGAGGAGCTAAGAGCCTTAAGTGTCAACCATGGCACCAACAATGCGAATAATACTCGGTGTCATATATTCTTAGCACCTTTAGTTAGCACCTAAAACAATGGTTAGCTTAGAACAATAAGTTTGGATTGTTTCTTATTATTGGATATTTTTCTGTTTATAGCCAATGAATATGGATGGTCAAAGAGTCCAAGATGTTGTATTAAGGAATATGCGCAAGGGTGCAACTTGCATTCGGACGGATTGATAGAATGTCAATGAAAATGATGATTTTTATTTTCGTCCTCATTGATGAAGTAGTGATACACACCGAGCCGCTCTCGTTGAGAAGGAACTCTTTCTAGTGTGAAACATGGTGACAAGATTTTGTGGCCCAAGCACTCGTTGGACCTTGCCGCAGTACTTGATGCACTTTTGAAGTTGAAGGTTTCTGATAGTTGAAGTGAATATTTTGGAGCTTTTTGGGACTTTTGGGGTATACAAAGGGATCTTGAAGAAATATATGGATATGGGTGTAAGTATTTTGGGACAGTTGATATGGTGTATTTTGGGATCTAACTTGTGGTTTGAGTCTCTTCTCTTCTTTTGTAAAGAAGAAATTCAAATATATGGGTGTAAGTATTTTGGGACAGCTTGATATGGTGTATTTTGGGATCTAACTTGTGGTTTGAGTCTCTTCTCTTGTTTTGTAAAGAAGAAATTCAAAACTCAATCTTAATTATCGGATAAAATTTGCAAGTTTAACGGTTTGTTATGTAGCTTCAGCAGGTTTTATAGTCCTGCTTATCTAATGAAATATTCTCATGGTCACTGATAACTTGTTCAATGTCGTGAATTCTCGTAAATGTGCTTGTAGTTTTGGAATGTCAAGCTGTTATATATTATTAAAAATCCAAAGAGTTGCAGCTTTGTATTTAAGTTTGACTTGTAGGTTACAAATGCATTTGTATATCAATTTCAAGTACTGCTTTGTTATAAATTACCAAATCCAAGAGTAGTTGCAGCTTGTATCTTAGTTTGGCTTTATAGATTACAGATCCCAAAGATTTTGTAGTATGTCCAATGATTGTAGCTGCTTTTGTATTTCAATTTCAATGAGCTTCAAAGATAGAAAATTCTCAAACTTAAAGTGAGACTTTTCACTGTAACTATGAACTTTTGTTTCTTCTTAATGCCAAAATACAATCATTCTTAAGGTGTTGGCCAATTTCAGTTACAATCAATTTGACAATTTCCCAACATGATTCGATATCATCCCACATGGAAAGGAGATTCAAATTCAACTGTGTAAGGCCGAGTCATCCGACTCAAGTTAGACTATTATAGTCGTGTTTTGAAACAAAACTATAAAGAAAATCAAAACCTTATCTCGTCTTTCTCTCTCATTCTCATCTAAGAAACATGTTCTTTCTCATTCTCTCTCAAATTTTGAAGATAATCAACGACACCTACTTGAGAGAAATTTATTAGGGTTGCGTATTTACTAGTCAGGTTCTGATTTCAGAGGATTTATGAAGGTGTTGATGGTGGTTTTTAAACAAGGGGTAAAATCGTAAAACCCCATGACCTAGTGTTACCCGCAACACATTAACTAAGAGCATTTAACTCGTATGTAAATAATTAATAGGGGTATTTTTTCAAAATACCGATTAGGGTTTTCAAATACGTAACCCTAATTCCAAAACTAGGGCCGCACACTCGCGCATCATGGCAACCATGCCAAACCAAGCCGCACTCACAGACAAGGGCAAGAATGCCAAACCAAGCCGCACTCTGCGCATCATTGGCAACAATGCCAAACCAAGCCGCACTCGCGCACCATGGCAACCATGCCAAACCAAGCCGCATCACGCATCATTGGCAACAATGCCAAACCAAGCCGCACTGCGCACCATGGCAACCATGCCAAACCAAGCCGCACTCGCGCATCATTGGCAACAATGCCAAACCAAGCCGCACTCTCGCGCATCATTGGCAACAATGCCAAACCAAGCCGCACTCACGCACCATGGCAACCATGCCAAACCAAGCCGCACTCTCGCGCATCATTGGCAACAATGCCAAACCAAGCCGCACTCGCGCACCATGGCAACCATGCCAAACCAAGCCGCACTCGCGCATCATTGGCAACAATGCCAAACCAAGCCGCACTCGCGCACCATGGCAACCATGCCAAACCAAGCCGCACTCTGCGCACCATGGCAAAGAATGCCAAACCAAGCCGCATACTCGCACACCATGGCAACAATGCCAAATCTCCAAGCCGCTATGCCTTTGGCACACGCTAAATATGGCGCCCTAGGCTTGCAAGACTTGCAACTAGGTCAACATGGCCGCACATGCCATTGGCACATGCCAATACGTGCCGCAAGCCATATTCCAAGTCGCTATGCCATTGGCACACGCCAAATATAGCGCCCTAGGCTTGGAAGACTTGCAACTAGGTCAACATGGACGACGTGCCATTGGCACATGCCAATACGTGCCGCAAGCCATATTCCAAGTCGCTATGCTATTGGCACACGCCAAATATAGCGCCCTAGGCTTGCAAGACTTGCAACTAGGTCAACATGGCCGCACGTGCCATTGGCACATGCCAATACGTGCCGCAAGCCATATTCCAAGTCGCTATGCCATTGGCACACGCCAAATATAGCGCCCTAGGCTTGCAAGACTTGCAACTAGGTCAACATGGCCGCACGTGCCATTGGCAAATGCCAATACGTGCCGCAAGCCATATTCCAAGTCGCTATGCCATTGGCACACGCCAAATATAGCGCCCTAGGCTTGCAAGACTTGCAACTAGGTCAACATGGTCGCACGTGCCATTGACACATGCCAATACGTGCCGCAAGCCATATTCCAAGTCGCTATGCCATTGGCACACGCCAAATATAGCGCCCTAGGCTTGCAAGACTTGCAACTAGGTCAACATGGCCGCACGTGCCATTGGCACATGCCAATACGTGCCGCAAGCCATATTCCAAGTTTCCATGCCATTGGCACACGCCAAATATAGCGCCCTAGGCTTGCAAGACTTGCAACTAGGTCAACATGGCCGCACATGCCATTGGGCACATGCCAATACGTGCCGCAAGCCATATTCCAAGTCGCTATGCCATTGGCACACGCCAAATATAGCGCCTAGGCTTGCAAGACTTGCAACTAGGTCAACATGGCCGCACATGCCATTGGCACATGCCAATACATGCCGCAAGCCATATTCCAAGTCGCTATGCCATTGGCACACGCCAAATATAGCGCCCCTAGGCTTGCAAGACTTGCAACTAGGTCAACATGGCCGCACATGCCATTGGCACATGCCAATACGTGCCGCAAGCCATATTCCAAGTCGCTATGCCATTGGCACACGCCAAATATAGCGCCCTAGGCTTGCAAGACTTGAAACTAGGTCAACAAGGCATTCCGCACATGCCAAACACACACGCCGGTAGCCTAACTTGCAAACCATGCAACCTACCACCAAGGCATTCCGCACATGCCAAACACACACGCCGGTAGCCTAACTTGCAAACCGTGCAACCTACCACCAAGGCATTCCGCACATGCCATTGGCACATACCAAACACACACGCTGGTAACCTAACTTGAAAACCATGCAACCTACCACCAAGGCATTCCGCACATGCCATTGGCACATGCCAAACACACACGCCGGTAACCTAACTTGCAAACCATGCAACCTACCACCAAGGCATTCCGCACATGCCATTGGCACATGCCACACGCGCCACTAGCAACGCCACTTGCACTCAAGATGCAACCAACACTCGAGACATCGACACAAACCGGGGATGCTTCTTTAGGGTTTTGGTTTGGCGGTCACAAAGATGCAAACGTACACTACGCTCACATTAAGAAAGCGTGAAAAGGAATAAAGCGGTCAAATAAAAGAGGAAATAATGGTGAAAACGTTTTCGCCCATTAAACCATGCGGTTACCACCTCTCCCATTATTTCACCCTTTACTCTCTTCCTTCATGAGGCCGTGGCACGTTTCAATCTCGACTTGTATAAATAGGTCTTACCTATTTCCACCCGTACAACAAGTCTCGGTCGGGAGAAATATACTACACTTACACTCTCGTAAAGGCAACTTTGCAAGCTCTCTCAAAAGCTTCCATCTCTTGCAAGCTTCCTAAGCTTTCACTTTCGATGCAAGTCGAGATACTACTCTCCTCAACACCTTTCTTTGCTTCCCTCCCCAAATCAACCCTTCTCCTCCACTTTGTGACCGAAGGTGTCCGGAACGGCCATTTCTTGGTTAGGCCTGACTTGTACGAGATCGATCTCTCGAACCTATAAAGTGCTCACGTGCAGAGACATTTGTTTAGGGTTTGAATCAGCTTCTCACTCACCCACCAAAATTACCGAAATCAAAGAAACAATTTTCACCCATAAACAATTGGCGACCACAAATGGAGGATTGATCTATCGGTTACAATACCAACTCCGACTCCCGATTTCGTTTCCCGAACGTCAAATCTCAACATGGTGGAACTCGTGTCCTGAGCGGTCGCCGAGAACACCGGACAGAACGCACCCCGATGTTAGCATCTCTCCCAATAACGTTGTTACGTCACCGGCCGACAATAGCAACATCGAATGCACTCCTCAAGTGTGTAACACCGCCAATCACCAGGGGCGAGCCGCCTCCTCTAGCGTCTCGCACAACCCTCTAATCACGGCAACGAAAATATCTTTTCTGGTGTCGCGCCACTGGGCCACTGTGGCTAGAGCCGCCGCCACGACCCCAAATGCTTCGCCTAGCATGGCGCTCCGTCCACGACCAAGAGCCCAACTACCCGCCAACGGGACGAGAAACCTGAGGGACAAGAGGAAGTCGCCCTTACGTCACCATCGCCGATCCGATGGAACGGGCAAGAGATGCTCGCCGAGCCTTACATGATATGGTTTCAAATACGTAAGGAGGTACTCATCTTTCTCAAGACCCCGACGTAACGACTACCACATGAGTCGCGCCTCCGCAGTCATTTAGGAACGTCTCCAACAACCCCGACGCCTTGACACCTCGGGCGGAGCACGCTCCATGGATGAGGAAACTCGCACTAGAATCCCATTGGAAAGAAATCAGCCACCCAACTTTGTCACTAGAGAAGATTTGGAACAACTCCTCCGCAACCGAATCAAGAATGATGAGTTGGACGTGCATCATCACCAACCCCTTACCCATCCGAAATACAGAGAATCCCTCTCCCAAAGGGGTACTCTTCTCCTCAATTTACCCCGTACGATGGTACCGGAATGCACGTGAGCATGTTTCTCGCTTCCCCGGAATCCCTAGGTGACCATGAATATAATCACGTTCTTCGTTTAAGGGAATTCTCAAAATCACTTACTCGGAAGGGCGTATACATGGTACAACAAAGATCCCACCGAGCAAAGATTCCCAACCGGAGTAGCATGGTCACCGCTTTTACAAGAAATACTTCTTCGTG
>JAJJWW010010109.1:0-49650 GCA_023531295.1 Papaver armeniacum | reverse complement strand
TTGGGCGACGTTGGGAAGAGCTGGCGTGAGTTGGGAAGCGAGTGTGCTAGGCTGGTGGGATCGGCGCATGAGTGTAGAAGCCGTGTGTGTGCTTGCGGGCGTGACTTGGGCGGCCATTGGGAGATCGGCGCAATTGGTGGGGCCGGTACAACTTGGAAGCCGTGCTTGCGGCGTGACTTATGTAAATAAAGAGGGAGTAGACGTTTCTTGAGATGCAAAGTTTCCTTATTTTGCTTTCCTTCACGTGCGGCTTCCATTAGATCATCGTTCATGCCAAAAAACTGGGAGCGTTATGTCCCTCATTGCTTCCTTTCCCTTTTAAAAGGTTCTGTATTCAAACCCAATGCAACCGCATCATCTCCCTCCGTTTGAGAAAGGTTCTTCTTGTTGAATTTCTCTCTTTGTCATGTCACGCATTCGAATCATCTTCTAACCCGATCGGAGTTCTCCAGATGAAGCGCGAGGTCGACTCTTGCATGACATCCCAGCAAAGGTTATTCGGGTTAAGAAAATCATACCGGTATGTTTTATTCTTCTTTGGCGGACTGTCGTACACTTTATGCCGCTTGTTGTATAAATGGAAAATTCCCTTTTGTGCGAGAGATATCTGTTGGAGCATGCGTCGGTGTTATCGCGAGGATGACCTAGTCGTTCCCCTTCCTTGAATCCGTCCTTGTTGACTGATGCAGACTTGGAGGACGCTGATTTAGGGATCTATCTTACGAAATGGGATGCGTGAAGTCCCAGGTCATACTTCGGTTTGATATGATGGAATGTATGAACACGTGAATGTAACCTTAAAGCGTCTTTTGGAGTTTTAGGTGCACATCTACGTTCATGTTGAGAAATTCCGGGCTCGTAAAACCTCGATAGTGATGATGTTGAAATCGCACAACTGGTTGAGGGGAGTGAAAGCATCTTACTACCGTAGTCTCCATGCATGACCTACTTTCATTATATCGCCTTGAATCCCCCTCCATGGGATTTGATATAAACTGTCGTTACTCTTGGATGTGACACTTTGGGATGCTCGAAATTACATGATGACATATTTTGGATAGTGCGGGCTCGGGATCCTCCGCAGCCTCGTAAAGTGTTGAAGGCGTCTTCTATACGAGAGAGGTGATGATGTTCTTGCGCCACCCTTGAAGAGTAGAGGACCTTGTTGTGGGTCGGATTTTTGGTGGATCCGTTCTTCGTAGCTTTGACGTTGTGAATGGATCCCATGTATATCTTCCAGTCCTAAGTATGGTTTACGTGTTTCCATCCCCTTGTAGTAATTGCTACTTTGCGGTGGAGCTCTGGCTGGAGTGTGGCGGCATGACCCTTTGCGGGGAAGGAGTGGCGTTGAAGCGAGCGTTGATGCGGAGCCGCTCTTTGGAGAACGTTGATGTGTAGCTACTTCTGGAGAGAACGTTGATGTGTAGCTACTTACGGAGAGAACGTTGGTCGGGCTACCACGGAAGAACGTTGAAACAACGTCTTGCAACTCTCGGGCCTTGACGGTTACCATTTTGAAGTCGGAGACCAGCGTCACGTTCATCCAAACTTCGGCATCCCTCAAGAGAGCGGAGGTTAGAGTCCCGGTTCCATCTATCGATCGTGCTTCCTATGAGAGGTTGGGGTTTGGGAACAGCTTCCACTGGATGGAAACGCACTTTTCTGATGTAGTGCAGTTGAGGGGTGCAAATATGTCTTGACGCTAAGCCTTGGAGAAACATAGAATCTCCACACAAATGTTTCATCATAGACTATGCGACTTTGTGGGAGAAGTTCCTTAAAATGCGGGTCTCGACGGAAGAAGGGTCTCAGTGAACTTCGGGAGAGTTGTTGATTTCCTTTGCTTTGATCTTGGAGAAGTCTTTCCCGATCTTTACGTGTGACGAAATTGGATTGCTTATCGCCTGCTCTTGGGCGTTTAAGAGCAACGCGAGCCTCTTCATCTATAAACACACGTCCTCTTTGAAGTATCTTTTTGTATTTTCATCAAATCAACATTGCTAAAAGGAGGTCGGCTTCTTCCGGATCTTCCCGAGTATCTTGCCCTGATGGTGGAGTAGCGTCTCACAGTGACAGTTGGAGCTTCCCATGCTTGAAGAACCGTTGGGGTGGCGGAAGCGGCTGCGGTTCTAGTGATCGTAAGTGTATTGTGCGAGAGATGACACGGTTTGATCACGAAGTTACGGAGTCATGGCGGCTGTTTTGAAGGGAGAGGATGGTGCTGGAAGGGCGCAAGATGTTAGCGCTGGAAGGATGCAAATCATTAGCACGAGTGTGGTATGCGCGCTAGCATCTTGCGTGCGGCATGTGCGTGCATGTAGCGTGTACGTAAGCGCGTCACGCAAGCACGTCGGCAAGCGCTTCCGGCATGCGCGTGCTGTAGGAGCTCGCATGCGCGCGTCTGAGGCCAGATCGTCTTAGAATGGGCTACTGGCTTGGACTTTTTCTTGCGGGCCCGATTGTCTCTATCCATACGTAGCTCAAACAGAAATCCTTTCCTTATTCAAATTCAAAAGTGTTATGCTCATGAAATGGGTTGGCTCCCCTTTTTACCTCGTATGTTTGTTATCACGTCACGGTGTTAGCGGTAGCGCGGTAGTGATAAAGTGGGCGAGCATATTCCCGGCTATGTACTCCAGCGTTTCTCTTTCAATTTGTTTTATTGTTTTCTTGTCTTTGGTGCAAACCATAGCCATAGGTATGCCTTTCATAAACTTGTGGAAATACTTCATCATAAATAATTCTTCAATGTCACTGTAGTAACATCTTCCAATAGTGACAGGTAATTATTTTTTGTGCAAAGTAGGCACGTCGGGTAGGTGGCTTTTTTTTTTTGAAAACAAACAAAGCGCTGGTTTATGGTTTTGTCTTCCTGGATTTCTTGGGTTGATAGATAAATGTTAGCTTTTGAGGATATTGGATTATTTCTGGATGAATGGTTTTGATAAAATGACTCGATTATGTTTTGGGGAAAGGAATATTGCTTTTATGAAAGTGTCTGCGCTAGCAATAGGCACAATACTCGGTGTATGACGGTTTACTAAGAGCCAAGAAAGATCATGTCTTGCTATAATCTAAATTTACTCACTTCATAGGTTTTTGTGAACACGCCCCTCTCCATGTAAAAAGGCGGCTTTTTCTTTGGTAGCATCGTCAAGCAAGTCCCCAATCGTTGATAGCATCTTGGCCGAGCCCCTAGTTTTCTCGTGTAGTTTTTGCAACTAGGTAACAAGATCTTCTCGTAGTTGAGTCGGATCGAGTGGTAGCATCTTCAGTAAGTCCCAGTTTCTTGTGTAGTTTTATAACTAGTAACCGGTCGATACATAGTTGAGTGGACTGATCGCAAGTCCCCAATCGCTGGTGGCATCTTGAACGAGTCCCAGTTTTCTCGTGTAGTTTTTGCAACTTGTGCCGGGTCGGTCTGGTAGTTTAGTCGGATCGAGTCTCCTTCCCCTACCATCTTGACATCTGGGTGAAGAACGAGATCGGCCCTCCGATCGACATTATGGCCAGATAGATCAATCCTCCCATTGTGGTCGCCAATTGTTTATGGGTAAAAATCGTTTCCTGCGATTTCGTAAATTCGGTAGGTGGTGAGAAAGCTGGTTCAAACCCTAAACAAATGTGCTACACGTGAGCACTTTATAGATTCGGAGATCAATCTGTACAAGTACGGCCCTAAACCAAGAAATGGCCGTTCCCGGACTTGCTTGGTCACAAAGTGGAGGAGAAGGGTTGATTTGGGGAGGGAAGCAAAGAAAGGTGTTGAGGAGAGTAGTATCTCGACTTGTATCAAGAAAAGTGAAAGCTTAGGAAGCTTGCAAGAGATGAAAGCTTTTTGGGAGAGCTTGCAAAGTTGCCTTTCGAGAGTGTAGTATTTTCTCTGGCCAAAGGACTTGTTGTCTCGGTGGAAATAGGTAAGACCTATTTATACAAGTCGAGATTGAAACGTACCCTTGGCCTCATGAAGGAAGAGAGTAAAGGGTGAAATAATGGGAGGGAGGTGGTAACCGCATGGTTTAATGGGTGAAAACGCTTTTCACCATTATTTCCTCTTTTATTTGACCGCTTTATTCCTTTTCGCTTTCTTAATGTGAGCGTAATGATGTATGATCTTGGACCACAAACCAAAACCCTAAAGAAGCATCCCCAGTTTGTGTTGATGTCTCGAGTGTTGGTTGCATCTTGAGTGCAAGTGGCGCTGCTAGTGGCGCGTGTGGCATGTGCGGAGGAATGCCTTGGTGGTAGGTTGCACGGTTTGCAAGTTAGGTTACCGGCGTGTGGGTTTGGCATATGCCAATGGCATGTGCGGAATGCCTTGGTGGTAGGTTGCACGGTTTGTAGTTAGGCTACCGCGTGTGTGTTTGGCATGTGCCAATGGCATGTGCGGAATGCCTTGGTGGTAGGTTGCACGGTTTGCAAGTTAGGCTACCGACGTGTATGTTTTGGCATGTGCCAATGGCATGTCTTGAATGCCTTGGTGGTAGGTTGCACGGTTTGCAAGTTAGGCTACCAGCGTGTGTGTTTGGCATGTGCCAATGGCATGTGCGGAATGCCTTGGTGGTAGGTTGCACGGTTTGCAAGTTAGGTTACCAGCGTGTGGGATTGGCATATGCCAATGGAATGTGCGAAATGCCTTGGTGGTAGGTTGCGGTTTTGCAAGTTAGGCTACCCGGCGTGTGTGTTTGGCATGTGCCAATGGCATGTCTGGAATGCCTTGGTGGTAGGTTGCACGGTTTGCAAGTTAGGCTACCAGCGTGTATGTTTGGCATGTGCCAATGGCATGTGCGGAATGCCTTGGTGGTAGGTTGCACGGTTTGCAAGTTAGGCTACCAGCGTGTGTGTTTGGCATGTGCCAATGGCATGTGCGGAATGCCTTGGTGGTAGGTTTGCACGGTTTGCAAGTTAGGCTACCGGCGTGTATGTTTGGCATGTGCCAATGGCATGTCGAATGCCTTGTGGTAGGTTGCACGGTTTGCAAGTTAGGCTACCAGCGTGTATGTTTGGCATGTGCCAATGGCATGTGCGGGATGCCTTGTTGACCTAGTTGCAAGTCTTGCAAGCCTAGCGCTATGTTTAGCGTGGGCCAAAGGCATAGCGGCAGGAAATATGGCTTGCGACACGTGTTGGCATGTGCCAATGGCACGTGCGGCCATGTTGACCTAGTTGCAAGTCTTGCAAGCCTAGGGCGCTATGTTTGGCGTGGGCCAAAGGCATAGCGGCTTGGAAATATGGCTTGCGACACGTGTTGGCATGTGCCAAATGGCACGTGCGGCCATGTTGACCTAGTTGCAAGTATTGCAAGCCTAGGCGCCTATGTTTGGCGTGGGCCAAAGGCATAGCGGCTTGAAATATGGCTTGCGACACGTGTTTGGCATGTGCCAATGGCACGTGCGGCCATGTTGACCTAGTTGCAAGTCTTGCAAGCCTAGGCGCTATGTTTGGCGTGGGCCAAAGGCATGGGCCGCTGAAATTTGGCTTGCGACACGTGTTGGCATGTGCCAATGGCACGTGCGGCCATGTTGACCTAGTTGCAAGTCTTGCAAACCTAGGCGCTATGTTGAGCGTGGGCCAAAGGCATAGGCGGCTTAGAAATATGGCTTGCGACACGTGTTGGCATGTGCCAATGGCACGTCCGGCCATGTTGACCTAGTTGCAAGTCTTGCAAACCTAGGGCGCTATATTGGCGTGGACCAAAGGCATAGCGGCTTGGAAATATGGCTTACAGACGTGTTGGCATGTGCCAATGGCACGTGCGGCCATGTTGACCTAGTTGCAAGTCTTGCAAACCTAGGGCGCTATGTTGGCGTGGGCCAAAGGCATAGCGGCTTAGGAAATATGGCTTATGGCACGTGTTGGCATGTGCCAATGGCACGTGCGCCATGTTGACCTAGTTGCAAGTCTTGCAAACCTAGGGCGCTATGTTTGGCGTGTGCCAATGGCATAGCGGCTTGATTTGGCATTGTTGCCATGGTGCGCGAAGGTGCGGCTTGGTTTGGCATTGTTGTCATGGTGCGCGATGATCACGGCTTGGTTTGGCATTGTTGCCATGGTGCGCGATATGCGCTTGGTTTTAGCATTATTTCCATGGTGCGAAGATGCGGCTTGGTTTGGCATTGTTGCCATGGTGCGCAAGATGCGGCTTGGTTTTGGCATTGTTGCCATGGTAAGCGCAAAGACGCGGCTTGGTTTGGCATTGTTGCCATGGTGCGTAGGGTGCGGCTTGGTTTGGCATTGTTGCCATGGTGCGCAGGGTGCTTGGTTTGGCATTGTTGCCATGGTGCGCAAAATGCGGCTTGGTTTGGCATTGTTGCCATGAGTGTGCAAGATGCGGCTTGATTTGGCATTGTTGCCATGGTCGCAGTGGTGCGGCTTGGTTTGGCATTGTTTGCCATGGTGCGCGAGGTGGTGCGCTTGATTTGGATCGTTGCCATGGTGCGCATGATATGCGGCTTAGTTTAACATTGTTGCCATGGTGCGCAGATATGCATGCTTGGTTTGGCATTGTTGCCATGGTGCGCACTTGATATGCGGCTTGGTTTGGCATTGTTGCCATGGTGCGCAGTGGCGCGCTTGGTTTGGCATTGTTGCCATGGTGCGCGAGTGCGGCTTGGTTTGGCATTATTGCCATGGTGCGCATGAGATGCGGCTTGGTTTGGCATTGTTGCCATGGTGCGCAAGATGCGGCGGTTTGGCATTGTTGCCATGGTGCGCGGTGTCGCGGCTTGGTTTTGGAATTAGGTTACGTGTCGAAACTCCTAATGCGGTATTTTGAAAAAAATACCCCTATTAATTATTTACACCGAGTTAAATGCTCTTAGTTAATGTGGTTACGGGTAACACTAGGTCATGGGGTTTTACGATTTTACCCCTTGTTTAAACCACCATCAACAGAGGTATGCCTCTCACACGTTTATCATCTTTGAGGCGTGTTGAATCTTTCCTTGCTTCGGTTGATATGGAAGAGAAGTGGAGGCGTGATGAAGCGTCTCAACCAACGAGTGCAAGGGCTGAAAGATTCGCGGCTCGACTGAAGCAATGAAGGGTTGAGCATAAGCAACCTCCAGGCGGGAATAAGCATGATTACCCTATTCATAACGGTATCATAATTCTCGACTCGATGTGGACAAACCGCACATCCTCAAGAGGTCATGGAGGCAGTTAAAGGATGCTCGGTGCAGCTTTCCGAGGAGGAGGCTCTAAATAGCTTCGAGAGGATACTTGAAGTGGTCACTGGAGAGAATGCTTGGCAACCTCTGGAGAGAATGTTGAAGCGAGTTGCTGGAGGGCATTGCAGCGGCCGTTGGATGGGACTCTGGCCAGAAGGCGCCATTAACCTTGGCGTTGACGCTAATAACTAGCTTTCCCACTTTGTTGTTTCTTTTCATAGAAGAATATATTTTCGTAGCTTATAGATACTTTTATATTTTAGTGGTTTTTGTTTCTGTGACTGGAGCCAGGGCTTCATCAAAGAATATTCTTTCACTCATCTTTGTTTTGATAATTTTATGTTTCCAATCGGATGAATGAATGAAACCCTAAACCTTGAAATCAATCTTCGAAAAATCTCTAAGTAATACTTTGGAATTTTAGACGCCACGATAGAGCTTCATATTCATTCCTCAAATGCCACGGTTAGTACCTCAATTGTAAAAAAAAAAAAAAGCGAGTTCTTCCCATTCTTCTAAAATAGTACGATATGGTAGGTGAGAAGACGACGCACAAATAGTGCTCGACAAGCCATGTTTTCTCCCTATGGGAAAAGATGCCGCTTCCACAATAGTATCTCAACAACGCATGCAATGGAAACTCGAAATAGGAAATAACAATAATGGATAAGGATTCGACCAACCTTCCGTCTGATTTTCCTTACAAATTACACGCTTCCTGAGGATTTGTGGCGCCAGCTAGGTATGTATGAGCATGGATGCCGTTTCTGAAGATGTAGTTGTGCGTTGCTTCCCGATTTTGTGAAAGGATTCCAAAAAGGGAATACGTCTCAGGGTTTGAATTTGAAGCAAGCTGCTCTTCGAGGTGTGAAGGATGCTTGCTCCGGAAAGAGTGTACCGCTGCTTGATGATCTTGTATTTTCTTTTCTGGTTTCGAATCAATGGGTAATGATTTTGTGAGGGTTTGGGTTTACTCGAGACTTTTTGAGATGATTCGGAGTAAAATTTTATTTTTAGAGGAAATGATGCTTTTGATTAACTGATAAGTTGAAACCCTAATTATGAATGCAAGAATTGCAATCATTTTGGAGGAATTACAAATATTGCATGAAAAGGGAAATTGCTGAAGGAAACACTAAAAGGAATTTTGGAGGAAAGGGAGGCACAACATCCTAGGTATTGAAGGATTTGAGCCACCGGGCGTGTATTACTACGCCTTCTAGCTTGTCATCATTGATGAGCTTGCAGTAACCTCCCAAAATAATTTCTACCACTAGGTACGGCTCGTCCTTCCCTTCAGCGGACGCTGACAGAGCAGGAACAACTCTCACTACCATATCTCCAACTTGATATGGGTTTAGGCGTTGCGCCATTACTTTCCTAGATTCCTCATCTTTAACTGTGACAGCCTCTAAGCTCTTGATAAAATAGTTGAAAGGACCAGCATCCCATTCACATCTCCTAGTGACGGCTGGGTTGATAATCGGATCGAGTCCCCAAGATTTGGCAGAAGGGGGAGTGACTGGTTGCAAAAGGGTTGTTCAATAAGACTTACTTGTGTCCTAATCTGCCCGAACAAATGTCGATACGCTCTCTTTAGGCGGTTGCGTCACATTCGTGAGTTGTTGATACCGCAACAAATAGTCTTCAGGATTGGACGGCTTGTTGGAGACCCTTTCAGGTATAAACAATGGCAAAGGGTATACTCCTAGCTTTTCCTTGTTGTTGTGTATCCACGAGCGCCCCAGGACCATATCATAACTTGGGTATTCTTTAACTATATGAAATTTAGCGTGTGTTAGAGCATATCCCACCTTGATTTCAAGATTGATGTACCCGTAAGCATCTATGGGTTCTCCTTCTGAGTTTTTGATTATCGTTGGGCAGTGCGCAACTTCCTGTTTTGAAATCTTTGCATCTCTCAGCGTCTTTATGGTGACAATATTGAAATCAGAGGCCGCATCAATGAATGTCTTTGTCAAAACCGACATCCTTCAAGTGAGCGGTGGTTAGGAGTCCCCAGTTGCATCTATCGGTCACGCTTTCCAGTAAAGATTGGGGTTTAGGAGCGGCTCTCCTGACTGGAAACAGACGCTTGCCTGATACAATACGGCTGAGGGATGCAAATATGTCTTGACGCTACACTTTGGAGAAATACATAATTTCACATAAATGCTCCATCATAGACTGTACGGTTTTATGGACAGAGTCCCCAGAAATCATGCAGGTCCTGACAGGAAGGGGATCTCTGTGAACTCCTTCAGTTCCTAATTGAAGTTCTCCTGCATCCATCTTCTCTTTGAAGATGCGTTTCAATTTATTGCACTCATTGGTTAGGTGATTGACGAATCTGTGGTAACGACAATATTTGGGATTTTCCATTTCTTCCTCAGTTGGCGGGCGTCTGATGGGAGTTAGTTTGATGGAATCACCTTGAATCCACGTTTCCAAGAGCTCAATTACTTCTTCAGTTGGGAATAGGAAATTTGGAGCAGCATCTCCATGTTCTTGTTGTTGTGCAGGAGTCTTAGCCGCAGCCTTCCGGAGTGGAGCCGTCTGATGCGCTGGTGTCACACGTTTAGGTTGTTATTCCGTGATGAGTGCCAAATAGTGCATATTTATACACCTTTTTATTGGCATTTTACTCATCTTTTGCGCTTAGAAATCAGATATTATCCCAGATTCTGTGTTTTCTTTGTTTTCAAGAATAAATATTTGTATTAATTAATTTTGTGTTTTTAGGTAATAAATAAAGTCCTGGAGAAACTGAGGAGCTAAAGAGCGAAGAATTGAAGTCAAACATCTATGGAGCAGATAGCCAAAGCCCGCGCGCAAATCAGTTGCAATCCAACAAGGAAGACATGGGCTAGAGCTACCCACGACCCGGATCCGAACCCGCTCATCCCGAGCCGTTGAGATCTCTATCTCCCTCATCCTACGGTCGCTGCTCCCACTAGCATCGATGTTCGATACTCCGCTCAACACTAGATCAAGCCAAAACCGCTTACCTCCCTGAGCCGTTCGAGATCGCACCGACTTCATCCAACGCTCGCTAGGCTAGTCTCATCATTTCTCTGATGCACCCGCTCAACACCACACCACCTATATAAGCTCCTTAGCCAAAACCTAAACCTAATTTTCTCTTCTCTTCTCCTCTCCACCCAACAGAGCTCTGCTCTCCACCTCCTCTTCCCCGACCATCTCTGCAACACCATCACCACCACCATCTCCTCTGCCGTTCTTCCCGACACCACAGTCACCAAACAAACGATGCACCATCCTCATCATTCTCTCTCTACCTAGTTCATAGCTTCTCCCCTAGAAGCTAAGATCGAGACAGAGAGAACTAGGGTTAGGGTTTCGCGAGCAAAGAGAGCAAGCATCACCTCAGAGCCGAATTGACAAGAGAGAGGACTGAATCAGAGAGCATGGGTAAATGGGTATGAATTTAATTGTTATTTTAAAGCAAATTTAGGGTTTGATGTTTTGGGGGATTTTTCATGTATAAATAGAAGGTGCATTTGGATGTTTGAGGTATGCCTGGGCTAGCCAGTGCTTCATTTAGGGTTAATTTGTATTATTTTGATGTTTTAAGTTAATTATCAGGGTGTTGATGAAGCCCCTGATTTCTATGTCAAGCATATCTAAATTAAGTTTTATTCTTCTGTGTTATATTGTATGAATGATTAGTAGTTAACTGATGATGCTAACAAGCCTGTGATGAGCTGTACTGTAAGAAGACAGCTCATACTAGGGGATTGTTAGTAAAAATCAGTTAACAAACATCTAGTTTTGAGCTTTCATGGAAAGCTCAAGAATTTAATCTCAATTAGGTTGCCTGAACATGGGATTAGTGGTGGAATCACCACCCTGGTGCCTTCTACTTGTCACTGCCTTAGTTTAGAATCACACTACAAACTCAGTCGCTTCGACACTCAAATTTTTATGTTACATACTCACCCGAAATTCAGTCAAGTAAGCCTTAGATCAACATTAGCACCACAAGTCTCTGTGGTTCGACTCGCACCTGCCCTGTGCTTCATAACAGACACCGTGCACTTGCGGTATTTCCGTAGGCCGTAAAAATAACACATCTTCGGGCCTACCAAGTTTTTGGCGCCGCTGCCGGGGACTTGGCGCGTGCCCTGTTGCTCATTGGCCTGACTTTACTGATTTCCACTCATCTCTGTATATACTCACCTTGCATTATTATTAGCCCTGTGTTAGTGTAGTATTGCATCTTATCATTGCATTTTCATCTGTATTTGTAACTTAGTCTTCTTTTTCTTGTTTAACTTAGTCTGTAACTTGTTATAGTTTAGCATCTTCACATCACCTTTTACACTTGCCCCGTGTTGCATCTCGTTTCCATTTGCACATTGTTACTTCCGTTGCATATCAGTAGTGTTTCTCCCTACTGCTCAGCTGAGCTTTGTTACTAGCTTACAAAAAAAAAAAAACTAAGCAACATTGCTCTGAATCTTAGAGTTACTCATAACTCTTGATTCCTGACACCCAAATATTCCCTTGTGACAGTCCAATTGATTCTCAGGCTTGGGTTGGTATCCGGCCTGATCTTCTGCCTTCTCTGTGAAACTAAACTCTCATTTTGAGCTATCAGGTACCTGTGCTGTGCCTATGAGCAATTGAGACAAGCCAACCCAAGGAGACAAGGAAAGGCGCAGACTTAAGGAACCACCTGTGTGTAGTTGTCTTCTTTGTCTTTTCGCTAAGCCGCTAAGCTAACCTGAAGAACAAAAGAAAAAGTGCAAACTTGAGGTTAGTAAGTGCATAGTGTAATTCCTGTGCTTGTATGCAAACCTTGAGTGTTGTGTGGTATTGCGAAAACCCTGAGTGGAAACCCTGTGAGTCATCTTTGCTGCTAGAACTGCCATTCTGACCTGTTGAGACCCTGTGCATGTTAGTGATTTGCTTCATTGATAAATCTGCCATTATTCTGTTCCCAGAGCTCATGACACCCATGCTTGCATAATATTGATACTCTCTGACCTATTGAGAGTTGAGCTGCCGTCTGCACTCTTGTGTGAGCTGTTAAGCAGACTATTTGCTATAACCACCTTAGTCTCATCTGCCCTGTAACTGTGCATTGTTCTGTGCAATTTGTAAACTCCATCTGCCCTGCTCACTTGCTAGCCCCTCAAACTAGCTTGTGAAAATTTGAGTTGAAGTCAACCGAGATAGTTGACATCAACCTGATCAAGACAAGTCTTGGTCGAGCATCCTTGTTTGTGAATGTGTGAACCATCCGTGCATTTTGAGCATTGTGTTGTTTAAACCATTGTGCAACACATCTCTGTCCCGTGGAGCCATCTCGCCATTTGCATGAGCCCTAAGCCCGTGTGAGCCTTCCGATCTCCCGTGTACCACTGTTGAGCCACACTCCAGCCCCGAAGCTGTGGGGCTTTGTTGCAACTTGGCTCGACCAAACTAAGCACATAACCTTGTGCTTTAGCCGTGATTCTCTGCATTGCAGTAGTGTGCACACAGCCGATGTGAGTTGCCAACTCTGTGGCCTGCAAACTTGCTCACCACCGGCCGGCAATTTGCCTTCAACCCAACCTGGGGGCTGTCACAAAGCTCGAGTCAAGTTTAAGCTAAACCCACTTCTAGGCTTGCACATACAACCAAGGCCCCGAGTCTGTAGTCTCATTGGCCCCTTTTCGTTTGGGCCGCACTTGTTAACCAAACTTGGGCTTACACCAACAGCCCAACTCAACCCAACCTGGGCTGCCAAGCCTTCATCAGGCAACCGGGCTGTTAGCCTTCCCACACTATCTCGGGCTTAAACTAAAATCAAGCCCACATCTGTCGCCTGTGTACTTTTACTTGGCCGACACAACTCGGGGCTCTACACACGCCTAGCCCACTTAACTCAACCCAACCTGGGCTGTGCATACTTCTGGGCTGCTCAAAACCAAAAATTTCAGCCCACACCCATTAAGTTTTGCAAACACTTTGGGCTGCAACCAAACTAAGCCCATCAAAACCAAATTGAGCCAACAACTACTAGATTTCCCATATAAACCAAACTTACCCAACAAAACCAAACAAAACCCACATAAACCAAATTAGAGTTTGAGTTCAATTTGAGAGCTAGACCATGTCAGGATTTTGGTCTGCATCTGGGGATGGAACAAATAAATCCCTTAGAGAGCTTGCTTACGGGCACCTATCACAGGATGAACACCCCACATACCATAGTGACTTTAGGGAATTTTATGGACCATCTCAGGGCCCTGATCTCACATACCCTAATCATTATGATCACATAACACCACAGGTTGAAAATGAACAATTTTCTCATACCCAGTCATCACTTCTAGATCAATTAGAGGCTCGACTATCTACTTTAGATAGGCAATCTGCTTTAGAAAGGCAATCTGTCGAATCTAGTTTTTCTAGGCAATATGAAATGCATGCTTGCACCTTATGTGGTGGCTTAGACCACCATGCTTAGTCTTGTTATATTTTGCATGCTTTTAGGCAGTCTAGGGAAAACCATGATAATCCAATGTACGAAGTGTCTAGAAGTGACTATTGGGACCATAATCAACCCGCACACATGCATCATTCACCACAGTGGGGAGATGAACAATTTTATATTCCCCCAACTCCTAGTTTGCAATCAACAATGGATACACTCATGGAGCAAAATGCTAGGCTTGAAATGAATGCAATGCATGACCATCCATATAGCAACATGTCTGAATTTCCCTTCTCTAGTGAACCTCATGCACAACCATACAATGAATATCCATATGAGGAATGCATACCCACTAGTGAAGACTCTCCTTCAATGGAACAACTCAAGATGATTCTTCAAAGGAACCTGATTGAGTTACAAAATGATAGGATTGAAAATAGTGTTTCTAGTCTTACTCATGCAACTAACATTGAATATGAACCTAATCTAGAGGTAGATGAGTACACTAAAAATGCTACAATTTTGAATGGAGAGATGGATTTTTGCTATGATGATGATGATGATGATGATGAATATGAAGAGCATGTGTATTTTGAAAATGTAATAGAATCTTTAGGTTCGAGACATTAAGTGTCTCTCCTGTGAACCCTATGAATGATGCTTCTTCCGATATTCATGCATGTGATATTGATGTGGAACCCATTGCAATTATCTGTGAAAATGAACATGATTTACCCTCTTTTGACTTTAGGAAAGAGTGTGACGGTGCAAATGATTTTATACATGAACACAACTTAGATGTACCTAACCTCTCTCTGAGTCACAAATTGTTACTCCTCCACCAAACCTAGGTGTAGTTTGTCACAAAATTGCTAAACCAACTTTTCTGAAAATGCCTAACTTAGGCCTAGAGCTTTGTGCTTCCCAAGTCCTCTTGGACTATTTTGCATCAAAGTATAACACTCTTAAGGAGCCACAAAGTTGGAATGTGTATGTCCACTCTTGTAATTAGCAAAACTCATTTTGAGTTAGACCTTTTGCATGATGTACCTTTAAAATTGCAAGATTTTGTTCTCACAAACACACCTGTTCACAAGTTTAGGTTTGGGGGAAACTCCTTCACATCTACAGTCTTACTTGCACTCTCATGTTATATTTGTGTAAGATTGTTGATGGTTGTACATATCGTCTTTTGGGTTGATCCTCAACTCTTTAGACTGTTGGTTTATGGTGAATTTTCATTGTATATATCCAGTAGGACTTGTTAAATTTTCTTTTCTTGAATCGGTTGAGTCTTCTTGTGCATATTTTGTGCTAATCCGATATGATCTCCATTGAGAATGTTGGATTCTAGCCTTGACTAATGAAGCTCAACCTTGCTCCTGCCGACATCCGGTAATCTCTTCCCTTTTCTCTTTTCAGCATAGTTCTCATGGTATGTGACTGTTTAAATTTTTCCTATATGTTGACACATTGAGGACAATGTTTGATTTAGGTTTGGGGGTGCATTTGCATATTTTTGCATATAGAGTTTTTAGTCTTTTTAATCTTTTATTAAAAAAAAAAAAAAAAAAAAAAAAAAAAAAAAAATCGAAAAACTCAAAAAAATTGCATAAAAACCTCCAACTTTTAGAGATTTTAGAGTCACTAGCATGCTTCTAGCTATGTTTACATAGAGAGTCTGACCGAAATAACAAGAACTTGGAAGTACTGGAGAACGCAATCGGGTTCCTTAGTTGATTAGAGCGTTAAAGTCGGATTTAACCATACCGGAGGGGGCGAATTAGGTCTTTGTTTAGATATTCGGTAGTAGAATTGTGATCAACCATAGTGGAGACTACCCATTTTACATCAAGTGAGGCACCAACCTTCATTTTTGCAACTTTCTAGAAAAGCTGTTAGAGTGTGTGTCACCTTACGTAAATTCGGGTAGGAATGGTGAGCTACCCAACTTCGCACCATTTTCAAGACTACTTTTGATCTCTTGAGTGCTAGTTTTTGTCAATCATGAGGGTGACGTCTAAAGATGAAAACTCCTTCTAAATACCGATTTGCCGTTAGCATCACTCTCTCTCAATCAGCAAGACCCATAGAAACACATCATCACAAGAACCTGAGACGGAATCGAGAATATTGAAAGAAAAATTGATATAGTCCAAGGTTTATGTGCAACAAAGAAAAGAAAATAGGATGAGAATTAATAAAATTTATAAAATCAAGACAATACAAGTTGTGGAAAAATTGAGTGATAAAATCCTTTGTCCATGGAGTTAGTTGTTTCATTATTTGTATTTTTATTTTCACTTATTGTAAAAAAAAAAAAAAAAAAAAAAAAAATCAAAAAAATCAAAAATATTATAGTCTATTTTTGCTACCACCATGGTAAAGAAGAGTTCAAAAAGAAAAATCCAAACAACAAGGAATTTGAGTAGAAAAGTTAAAAAATTGTCAAGTTTTGTGAAGTTTAGAAATTCGTCATCAACATTTGAAGACCGAAGACCGAAGAATGAAGACGTTTCTATGGTTTCTTATGAGAGATTGATGTTAGTTGCCGATCGGGTGAGAAGTGAGTGAGTACTCCCACCCTTGCTAATGGTTGATTTCCTTTCTTAGAGATCATCAGAAAAAGATTCTTTTTGTCCACACTTCTGTGGAATCTCCAGATTTTATTTCGGAAGGTTATCCTTCTTACCTACAACGTGTGCAGGATTTCTCTCTTTACTCCGGCCCCGCACACATGAGAGACTAAAAAGCGATCTTTTTGAGTGCAATTATCATAAAACCCTAATGGTGAGGCGAGAGTTGAGACTTATGATCACAATCGAATCCGAATTCTTTCATATGGTATGGTTACTTCTCGCTCGGCACTTAAGGATGAGAATGCGTTCTTCGATAGTTCTAACTTCACATTACTAGCATGCGAAACTCTATGTCCTCATAGCTTCTAGGATGCTTGAGACTCTTTTACACTCCTGAAGTTGGAGAAGGTTTTGTGGGTACACCTCTTGTAAACCCTCACGAGACTACAACTCGTCCACTAGGGACACCTAGGGGTTTAAAGGCTTAGTGCATACGCTAAATGCATTCGAGAGACTGCGACAGGGTATAGTTAGGATTTCCTAATTTCTGTTTCACTTGAGGACAAGTAAAATTCAGGTTTGGGGGTATTTGATGAGTGCCAAATAGTGCATATTTATACACCTTTTTATTGGCATTTTACTCATCTTTTGCGCTTAGAAATCGAGATATTATCCCATTTACGTGTTTTCTTTGTTTTCAAGAATAAATATTTGTATTAATTAATTTTGTGTTTTTAGGTAATAAATAAAGTCCGGAGAAACCGAGGAGCTAAAGAGCGAAGAATTGAAGTCAAACATCTATGGAGCAGATAGCCAAAGCCCGCGCGCAAATCAGTTGCAACCCAACAAGGAAGACATGGGCTAGAGCTACCCACGACCCGGATCCGAACCCGCTCATCCCGAGCCGTTGAGATCTCTATCTACCTCATCCTACGGTCGCTGCTCCCACTAGCATCGATGTTCGATACTCCGCTCAACACTAGATCAAGCCAAAACCGCTTACCTCCCCGAGCCGTTCGGATCGCACCGGCTTCATCCAACGCTCGCTAGGCTAGTCTCATCATTTCTCTGATGCACCCGCTCAACACCACACCACCTATATAAGCTCCTTAGCCAAAACCTAAACCTAATTTTCTCTTCTCTTCTCCTCTCCACCCGAGAGCTCTGCTCTCCACCTCCTCTTCCCCGACCATCTCTGCAACACCATCACCACCACCATCTCCTCTGCCGTTCTTCCCGACACCACAAGTCACCAAAAACGATGCACCATCCCTTACCGTCTCTCTCTACCTAGTTCATAGCTTCTCCCCTAGAAGCTAAGATCGAGACAGAGAGAACTAGGGTTAGGGTTTCGCGAGCAAAGAGAGCAAGCATCACCTCAGAGCCGAATTGACAAGAGAGAGGACTGAATCAGAGAGAATGGGTAAATGGGTATGAATTTAATTGTTATTTTAAAGCAAATTTAGGGTTTGATGTTTTGGGGATTTTTCATGTATAAATAGAAGGTGCATTTGGATGTTTGAGGTATGCAGGCTGCCGAGTGCTTCATTTAGGGTTAATTTGTATTATTTTGATGTTTTAAGTTAATTATCGGGTGTTGATGAAGCCCCGATTTCTATGTCAAGCATATCTAAATTAAGTTTTATTCTTAAATGTGATATTGTATGAATGATTAGTAGTTAGCGATGATGCTAACAAGCTCTGTGATGAGTCAGTCTTGTAAGAAGACAAACTCATACTAGGGATTGTTAGTAAAAATCGATTAACAAACATCTAGTTTTGAGCTTTCATGGAAAGCTCAAGAATTTAATCTCAATTAGGTTGCTGAACATGGGATTAGTGGTGGAATCACCACCCCGGTGCCTTCTACTTGTCACTTGCCTTAGTTTAGAATCACACTACAAACTCAGTCGCTTCGACACTCAAATTTTTATGTTACATACTCACCTGAAATTCAGTCAAGTAAGCCTTAGATCAACATTAGCACCACAAGTCTCTGTGGTTCGACTCGCACCTGCCCTGTGCTTCATAACAGACACCGTGCACTTGCGGTATTTCCGTAGGCCGTAAAAATAACACATCTTCGGGCCTACCATTCCGCTACTGGAGGTTTCCTCTTTCCTCCTTCACCCACTACGCTTACAGAGGGACCAGTATTATACTGCTTGTTGATGAGACGATGTTTCCTCGAGTTTCACATGCATCTTCATTCCTTGTTGGTATAGTTCTTTCCAACACTGCTGGTGCCGTTGTAGGCGACCGCTCAAAAGCTTCATGGAGTCTAGAGAATGTCCGGAAGCGCAGGTTCTCTAGTAAAGCACGATAGATGGGAACCATACCGTTATTACATGACTCCACCAACTGTTGTTCAGTCACATTTGGATCGTGACAATCCAGTGCCTGAATTCTGTATCTCTTGACATAATCATTTGGATGCTCATTGTTTCGTTGAAACATTCTTCCCAGGTCTGAAAAGGTGATTTGCTCTGACACAAAGAAATATTTCTTGTAGAAAGCGGTCACCATCTCACACCAGTTGGATATGCTGTTTGGTGCGATGTTATTGTACCAGGTGTATGCTCTTCCGATAAGTGACTTTAAAAATTCTTTGAGGCGGAGGACATGATTGTATTCGTGTTCTCCTAAGGATTCCAGAAAACGAGAGATGTGTTCACGAACGTTACCAGTACCATCATAAATGGAAAATTGAGGAGAAGAGTATCCTCTCGGGAGAGGAAATCTTTGCACATCAGGAGGATAAGGAGGTTGATGTTTGGTGCGGTCTACCTGGGTTTTCTTTGCTTTGATTTTGAAGAAGTCGCTCCCGGATCTTCACGCGTGATGAAATTGGATGGCTGGTTCCTTTCCAATGGGCGTTAAGGAGTAAAATGAGCCTATTCATCTATAAAGGCGTGCCCTGCTGAGGTTCCTGCGCCGGGAGTATTAAAAGTACTCCTTATTGGCTCCATTTTGGGTTGACGTGGTTCTTGAGGTAGCCGCTCTGTCAGTGTCTTGAGGAAAGTGAGTACTCTTTCTGAGTTGTGACCATGTTTGTCTAAGCTTTAGCGAAAACTTCTTGTCTCTCCATCAAATCAACAATGTTAATAAGGGGTTGGTTTCCTCTGGCTCCCCGGTCTCTCGTCCTGATGGAGGGGTGGCAGTGGCTCTGGCTCTGGTGATAGGAGGTGTCACGCCGGAGGGAATTTTTCCTGCGCCGCTGGAGTTGGCGATAGAGGGTGTAGTGCCACGTGTGTTGATCATGCTGGTAGGCGGTAAATTGGTGTCACCTTTGAGGGATGTTGATGCCAGGGGTGTTGTCGTCGCCAGTAGCATCGGGATTTGTTGTTGATCCATACCTAAGATCCACTATCTTGAAATTGGGAAAATTAAAATGAAATTGAAAATTGATCTTGCAACCGAGAGATTAATCTCCCATTGTGGTCGCCATTGTTTTGGGGTAAAAACGATTCTCTTTGGAAATGGTAAATTTGGGTGTGTCGCAGAAACGAATCTAAAACCTAAACAAATGCACCGCATGGGAATACATTAGATTCGAGAGATCAATCATATAATTATGGCCTAAACCAAGAAATGGTCGTTCGGACTTGCTTCGGTCACAAAGTGAAGGAAAAAGGGTTGATCTTAGGGAGGGAAGCGAAGAAGGTGTTGAGATCAAAATATTGAATTTTGTAGGTGTGGTCTGTTTTATGACTTGTATCGAATATGGGCGGCTTGCGAAATGTAAGCTATCGGTTCTTGGTGTTTTCTGGATACTTGTGTTGATAACACTTGTCCTTTACGAAATAGGTGAAAACCTATTTATACAAGTCATGATTGAGCACACTGATCTCGTAGGAAGTGGAGACAGGTTAAGTAGTGGAGAAGTGGAGTCGTGTAAAAAAGGAGTGACCATCATGTTTCCATCGCGAGGAAGATCGGTCAGGCCATATACCCACTACTCACTTACTGCTTATTAACCGTCCGCCCTTTCCTGACACTTTTCTCGTAATGGGCGTGTTGCACGCCGCACGCTCTAAACCGCCAGACCAATACCCCAGTGAGCATCCCCAAGATTGTGACATGTTTGATGTCTCGAGTATTTTCGTGGAGAAATATGCAGCAGATTGTTGAGTGGGTCTTGTGTGCAAGACCTAATTATTCTGACCAATTGCGCGCAAACTAGGCGGCGGGTAATCATGTGTGGCGAACTAAGTCATGAGACTTGCCGTAAGAAATAGCATGTGACACTATTAATTTAGTCTTGGTTGGTCGCCTAAGATTTAATCTAGGCCGGTCAATTCGGCTGGCGAAGTTGGACGACCGAGATTGTAATTTATGGAAGAGGGTGGCCGTTGATTATGGCCACATCTTGTTGGCGCCTGCCAGTGGTATAGTGGCGTAATGGCTCCTGCCCGTGGCATAACGGCGTAATGGCTCCCGCCAGGTGATCGCTGTCGTATGCGTCAAAAATAATTTCACTTTCCTAAAGTATGTGATAAGAAAGAGTTCGTATCCACAGGGAGGCGATTGTAGTTATTTCGTAATCAATTTCTTAAAGTAACCAATTGGGGGGATTTCTGAATTTTATGTAAGCAATAAAAGTAAATTAAAAGCAAAGTAAATTGTAGAAAGTAATCAATGGAGAGAGATATTGGTCAAGGAATTCATCTTCAATCTTAGACATGTGCTTGCATATATGAATAGAATTACGATTTAATCTCTTGTGTTATCAAAAGCCTAGAGAATCAAGAAAGCAAGATAATCTATTAATTTCTCAAGTTCATCAACACACACATTAGGGCTGCGTATGTGAATCCTACCTAAAGAATAACCTAACGCCTTGCGCTAATCAAGTTCAATTCCTAGGAGCATTAAGTTTCGAAAATAGGCTAATCAATGCAATTGTCATGCGTTGCGCAAAACAATTCGGACAATGGTCAAACTCTACATATGATTACGAGAGTGTATCACTACAAACCGTAAACATATCATGCTACTCGTATTCAAGGTTATCGCTTGATGAAAAACCCTAAAATAGCTATGGACTAAGATGCAAGTTCAATTAATTGGCCACTTAACTAATCAAACACCATAATCCTATCACAATACTTCAATCATGTGATCATAAAAATAGTAGAAAATTGAACGATAATCAAGAGAGAAAACTAATACATAAAGCAAACACAAGTTTTAGAAATCGGACTACATCCTTAACCAATAATAGAGAATTTAGCTACTCATAGCTATGGAGTTCATCACAAAAATATGAGTTGAATTAAAGAAGAAGATGAACAAAAGCAAACCCTAGTTGCGTAACCAAAAACGGCTCTCCAAAGTTCCAAGAATAAGATATATGATTTGTTGTAGAAGACCTTCCCTTTTATAGCTTTCTCCAACTTCTAAAATTAGGTCTAGTCTTCAAAGTCCATTGGATGAGAATCCACCAAGCCCATAAGAAGGAGAAACCCGTGTAGAAAATACGCCCCAAAAGTGGTCGCCGGAAGTCCGGTATTGTGGCCGGAAACTCGCCGGAAAACAGCTCCGGTGACCGGCAAAGTCCGCCTCGGTCCAATGGTCAACGGGTCGGATCGGTCGGGTCAACGGGTCAACTCAGTCGGATCGGTCAACCCGGTCAGGGTGTGAGTCAGAGTCGACTCAGATATGCTGGTGTCTAACTTGGTCTGACTTTACCAGGCCACAGTTTGCACAGGCTGAGTAAAGCTGTATGTTGCATAGGCCTGAATAGTTCACGGCCAAGATGGCCATGCCTTCCCTGTCTCTCTCCCAGCCATGATGGCTATTACCCTACAAATTCAAACAACACTAATCCAACTGCAGCATGACCTCGAGCCAACAACCACAAAAATCCATCACTCTTCGCTTCTCAATCACAATCCACCATCTCTGCAGCCTTCAATCGCATTCTTGCAATCACCCGTTCATTGTCTCCACTTCAATACATTGCGACTCAAATTCCGATTCACTTCCAACTACATCGCCAATGGCTTCTCATCCCATTCTTAGCGAGCACGACATTTCCCTCTTTCCATTTCAAGTCACCTCTGCCAAACTCCACCAACTCGCAATCATCGGTGCCAACCAATATCTCGCACCAATACAAGCAAACCATATACCACCAACACAGTTAACTAGCAGCTTAACACACTCTGCAAACAATGCACCTGTACTCTCTTAGAGATTCTCACATAACAGCCATTCCAATTCCTGTGAATCTTTCTCATCTCAACTCATTGGAGGTTTAACTCTGCCAATCATCACTTCAGCCCTTCAATTCATCTTCCCTGCTTTCAATTCTGCTCAAACTCTAACCAGATTCAGCTCAACATTAGCCAACAACACACAACTCCCAATATCACCAAGACCCATGGCTAACCTGTACCACAGCTGCGTCGCTTCACCGTTCCACATATCACCAGCTCTGTGAATCACAAATCAACAACAGCCTCACTCCATTGCAGCAACAATCAGCTAACCTTCATGTACAAGACCAACAGCTCAAACTCGTTCCACTGCTTGCCATGTAAACACCCATCATCTCGGTTCACATTGACCGCACTCCCAGGGACAGACATCGTGAACTTCCGCACCTACAGCAACAAACTATCCACCAAATTTCATCTCAATCTTGTTCTAATTCACAACTCTATTTCCATTTCCTCGGCAAACATACAACCACTGCAAATGCAAATGCCATAAGTTCCACCAATCCGGTGCCTTCTTGACTCTCAACAATTATCAACCCCATGACTCTCTTCACAGCTCAACCCTGAACGCATCACAGCATCACCAACTCAAAGGCAAACTCATTCAAATCATCATTCCACAGCAACAGGGTCATCCTTACCCAACTCTTCACTGCCTCATATGCAGCCATGATGGCTGTGCCTCATTACAGCTGCATCAACTACTTCTCTGCAGCTTTACCTCTGTCTAGTCTTGTTATTCTGTAACTGCTTCAGCTCAACCACCCCTGTAACACTAACAACTCAATAGCGCCAGCTCTGCCTTCCTTGCCTGCAGTACCAATAACAACTCCATATGCATCAATTCATTATAAGCCCAGGCAACAACAGCAATTCTGCTACACTCCCTGCAGCTCTCAATGCTAGCTCCCATTGCACTCATACATTGCAAATCATGCCTGCAACTCTAGCCCGCCGCTTTGAATCAGAATCGAATTGCTTGAGCACCAGCTTCTGCTCCTACAGCTGCACATCCCTGCAATGGCTAGCTCAGATTACCAGCCTCATCAACTTTCATCACCTGTACCTAGGCATGCATCTAATACACTCCATTCTCAGTGAGCTTCCAATAGCAGCTACACCTGCAATTCATCCTAGCCAACACCAACACTCACTCCCTGTTCTCATTTCGGTTGAATCTGCACTTCAATCCAGGCACATTTCAAGCTCGGTCTTACAAACCAGTTCTTTGCAACAACAAGGCCATTCCCCGTAATCTCAACTTGCAATTTCCATAATCACCAGCTCCAAATGCTCACTACCTCCAACAAGCATCATCAAACCCCAGCACTACCACCTTCTCCAGATTCAACAACAAAGACACGAAACCCCATCTTCTTATTATCGATTTCGAGCTCGGTCAATCCGATTCATTCACACAAAATAATTTCATCAAAATCGATTCCAGATCCAACCCATTTCCTGTCAATCAACAACATCATTTCACTTCTTCCCACAATCAACAAGATCATTGCTTGCTCCGGCCTTCTTGCCCCGAGCCACCAACAAGCTCCACCGCATCCACCATCTCGGGCGCTTCACTTGAATCTTGCATCTCAGCATATCCCATTTCATGGCAGTAACTCAACCAACACAAACCCATCTTAAATTCATCACAATTTCGGCATTTCCAGATTCCAATCTCAACTCGAGAAAACGCTAACTCTCACATTAGATTCAATCACATACCCTGTAATTTCCATGAACAACTCAGTCAAGCCCTGATTCCTCTCACGGATTCATCACTCAACAACAAGATGTTCTGGGTTGAAATTTCCGTTCAACCATCAATTGTTCCTTCTCGATCTCGCAATGTTAGACTCGCCACACAAGATTCTTGCCGTTAACTCGGTTCTAAGTTTAACTCAACCCTAGCTCGAGTCCTCGCAGCCATTAAAGCTATCAATCAATCCTCCTTCTTCTCTGGTTCGAATCTGGCTACATCTCTTCACTTGAATCCAAACATCCATTAACCCCTCTCGACCTCCACTTTGAATCCATGGCCGCTGCATCAATTCTCAGATGCAAAATGAGATTTGGGGAAGAAAACGAATTCCTTCACAAAACCAAGCTGATAAAAGGCTGCCTCGTACGGCCATATTTAGGCACCCATATAATGGATATGGGCCCACCCGAGTTTAGAGTTAGCTTGTCGGTTTCGAGGAACCGACAATTATTTGCTTCTTCTTCGCTTCCTTCTTGTGCACTATAGCCCGCTCCAAATAGCAATTGCTTGCATGTGAATTGGTCTTTGTGCTCCTCTTCGCTCCAAATGACTAATTTCTTCTTCTTTTGCTCCCAAGGACTCCAGATTACCTAATAACTCAAAAACACGCATAAGATACATAATTCACACGAAAAATAGCAAAGAAAGCATAAACTCTAGATAGTAAATACGGTGTATTCTACACCTATCGATTCCCCCACACTTAGACTTTGCTAGTCCTCGAGCAAATCAAACAAAATAATAAAATACAACAACTCCGTGTCGTCGAGGCTACGGTCACTTTTAGCATAAATAACAAGCCTTTAAACCCCTAGGTGTCCCTAGTGGACGAGTTATAGTCTCGTGAGGGTTTACTAGAGATATACCCACAAAACCTATTTTACCAACTTACTAGTTCTCCGTAATGATAGCATCCAACGCGCTAAGAAGACACGAGAGATTCTCGCACACTAGTCATAAGAAGTTAGACACATAAATGAACACAATCTCATTCTTAAAAGTTGAGAGAGAGATAACCATCCCTTCTCGACTAAAATTCGGGTTCGGAGTGATCAAAAGTCTTGACTCTTTCACAAGAAAGGGTTTTATGAAATTGCTCTCAATAATAAACAACTCTTTATGGGTCACACATGTGTCCAGGTAGGAATGAAGAGAGAATCTGCGACACGTTGAATGGTAGGAAGGCAAAACCCTCCGAAATATTTTGAAAACCCACATCTTTTATATATTTTTGAAAACCCATTTTTTTCGACAATCTCTTCGAAAGGAAATCAACCATTTAACGAAGGTGGGAATATGCTTACTTACAAAGTGAATCCGTTCGGCGTGCAGCTAGCACCGCTCTCACAGCATCCATAGAAACGTCTTCGGTCTTCTATCGGTGTCTTCATCTTCGTCTTCGGTCTTCAACTCTCGATGATAACTCTCGAACTTCGTAGAATCTCGACAATATGATTCTTTCCTCTAATTCCTTGTCGCTTGAAACTTCGTTATAGATATTCCTTCTTTCCATAGGCTTTATTGAAAGAATACAAAAAATAAAAACAAACTATACAATCCCAAATTTCTCTTTTTTTTTCTTTTTTTTTTTAATTTTCAATAAAAATAAAACAAAATAAAAACATGTTTCTCTTGTCTCTTTTTTTTTTTTTTTTTTTTCAATTTTTTTTTTTTTTTTTTTTTTTTCATTGAGACAAGAGAAAGTAAAATACAAAAATAAAAATGTAAGTACAATGCCATGGTATAAGTACTTTACCGCTTGAATCTTCACAACTTATATGTCTTGATATCATAAACTTCTCGAATTCTCATCCTTAATAATTTCCACTCTTGTATAATAGTCTTCAACTTATAAAAATTCTGCTCCACTTTTTGTTGCTTTACTCAAATCTGAAATCTGCCCATTTCTGTACCGTTGCTTGTAAACCTCGAACGTGTTCAACTTTCCTTCGAATTTGTGATGCTCCTCTTGTTGATGATGATGGTGTTTCTATGGACCTGTTGGTGTAGAGAGAGATAAGGTGTATGGTGCTAACTGCGAACAAGATCACAAGTGGTATGTAAGTTAGCAATTCGATGTCACCAACATGGTTGATAAAAATAGCACTCAAGAGATCAAAATAGTGCTTCTATGGTGGGAAGTTGGACAGCTCACCATTCTCGCCCGGAATTTACGTACGGTGACACACACTCTAAAAGCACAATTTAGACAGTACAAAGAATTGAAGGTTGGTGCCTCACATTATGTAACATGGGTAGTCTCCACTATAGGGGATCACTGTTCTAATACCGAATTCGGTCTGCACCTTATTTGCCACTGGCATGGTTAAATCCAACTTTAACTCTCATACAATTAAGAAACCCGATCATGTTCTCTGTCATCTCTAAGTTCAGTCACTATTGTGAGATTCTCGATGTAATCTTAGCGACATGTATACTATGTGACTCTAAATAACTACAAGTTGGAGTTTTCTTATTCACTAGTTCACAAAAAAGTTTAAAAATTGCAAAAATTTACAACATAAACCACTCCCCCACACTTAAACTTTACATTGTCCTCAATGTAAATTGAATCTTCCAAAGTAAGTCAAGGTGGGAAATCCTAATAAGAAATCAGAAATAAATAAAGAAAACAAAACAAGAAAAACTAAAAACAAGAAAAGAAATAAATACAAGACAAGAAATACTCATCCTTTGGGTTGCCTCCCAATTAGCGCTTGGTTTAAAGTCGTCGGCCCGACTATCTCCTTGCTTTCTATGACTCCTCCGGAGGGAGTACTTCCACAAGATTAACTCCTTCCACGACATCCGAAGAGAAGTTCTCATAATATGGTTTCAACCGGTGCCCATTCACTTTAAGTTCATTACCCGTAGCTAAACTACGAATTTCCACCGCACCATGAGAAAACACATTAGTCACAATAAAAGGTCCAATCCAACGTGACCTTAATTTACCCGAAATAATTGCAAACGAGAATTAAACAAAAGCACTTTCTCGCCCAATGCAAAATTGTTTCTTAGAAATCATATTATCATGAAAAGCTTTCGTTTTTCCTTGTAAATCCGTGAGCTTTCAAATGCATCATTACGAATCTCCTCTACCTCTTGAAGTTGTAACTTTCTTTGCTTTCCACCCCATCCAACTCCATGTTGCATTGCTTAATAGCCCAAAACGCCTTATGTTCAATTTCCACGGGTAAGTGACAAGGTTTACCATAAACAAGCCTAAAAGGAGACATCCCAATAGGTGTTTTATATGCGGTTCTATACGCCCACAAAGCATCATTAAGTCACGAACTCCAATCTTTCCTTGTGGGATTCACCGTCTTTTCAAGAATGGATTTCACCTCTCGGTTGGAAACTTCGGCTTGTCCATTTGTTTGCGGATGGTAGGGTGTTGCAATCATATGCGACACATTGTACTTTCTTAACAAGCTTTGCAAGAACCTGTTTTTGAAGTGTGAACCTCCATCGCTAATTATAGCCCTTGGAATTCCAAACCTTGCAAAAATATTAGCTTGCACAAAATCAAAACAACTTTAGAATCATTAGTTGGGGTGGCTTTAACTTCCACCCATTTCGAGACATAATCCACATCAAGCAAAATATAATAATTCCCATTAGAATTGACAAAAGGGCCCATAAAATCAATTCCCCATACATCAAAAACCTCCACAAATTGAATAATAGTTTGCGGCATTTGATTTCGAGCACCTAGATTGCCGGTTCGTTGGCACCTATCACATGTGATACAAAATGCATGTGCATCCTTAAACAAAGTTGGCCAAAAGAAACCACATTCTAATACCTTGAGAGCGGTTCTCTTACTCCCAAAGTGTCCTCCACAAGCATATGAGTGGCAAAAAGACAAGATAGAGTTAAATTCAATTTCGGGAACACACCTACGTATTACTTGGTCACTACAATGTTTCCATAAGTATGGATCATCCCATATGTATTGGTTTCCTAACTTCTTAAGTTTGTCCCTCTCAAAGACGAGACAAGTTCTTTGGGATTTGTTTAGACACTAAGTAATTAACAATATCAGCGTACCATGGTTCTCCAAAGGCAATTGAGAATAGTTGCTCATCCGGGAAACTTTCACGCAACGTGATAGTCTCCTTGTCCACAGCAAGTCGGCTTAAGTGATCCGCAACGGTGTTCTCAATTCCTTTCTTGTCTTTAATTTCAAGATCAAACTCTTGCAAGAGTAAAATCCATCGTATGAGCCTCGGTTTCGCCTCTTTCTTTGTAAGCAAGTATCTAAGTGCTGCATGATCGAAAAAGACAACAACTTTTGTACCAATTAGATAAGAGCGAAACTTTTCTAAAGCAAAAACATGGCTAATAACTCCTTTTCAGTGGTTGTGTAGTTTTGTTGGGCCTCATTTAACGTTCTAGAAGCATAATAAATAGCATGAGGAAGCTTCCCCACACGTTGCCCAAGCACCGCACCAACCGCATAGTCACTTGCATCACACATGAGCTCAAACGGCTTACTCCAATCCGGTGGTTTAATGATAGGGGCTGAAATCAAAAGTTCTTTCAAACGATTGAATGCCGCCATACACTTCTCATCAAAGTTAAAAACCACATCTTTTTGCAATAGGTTACAAAGTGGTGATGCTATCTTGGAAAAGTCCTTGATGAATCTACGATAAAAACCTCGCATGACCAAGAAAAGAGCGAATCTCCTCACCGTAGTGGGAGGGGTTAGAGCACGAATAAGGTCTATCTTAGATTTATCGACTTCCAAGCCTTTAGAAGATATTATATGGCCTAAAACTATGCCATGAGTTACCATGAAATGGCACTTCTCCCAATTTAGCACAAGATTTGTTTCAACACATCGTTCAAGGATTCGAGACAAATTGTTCAAGCAAAGGTCAAATGAATCACCAAAGACACTAAAGTCATCCATGAACACTTCGATTATGTTTTCAACATATTAGAAAAGATACTTACCATACACCTTTGAAAGGTAGCCGGAGCATTGCATAAGCCAAAAGGCATCCTTCTATAAGCAAAAGTACCGAAAGGACAAGTGAAAGTGGTTTTCTCTTGGTCCTCCGGTGCTATCACAATCTGATTATAACCTGAATAGCCATCAAGAAAGCAATAGTAAGAGTGTCCATCTAAACGTTCAAGCATTTGATCAATAAAAGGCAATGGAAAGTGATCTTTTCTAGTGGTGGCATTCAATTTTCTATAATCAATACAAACCCTCCAACCTAGTTTGCACACGAGTTGGGACAAGTTCATTCTTATCATTCTCCACCACCGTTACTCCCGATTTCTTTGGTACCACTTGTACCGGGCTTACCCACTTGCTATCGGATATGGGGTAGATAACACCCACGTCCAAAAGCTTGAGTATCTCCTTTTTCACAACTTCCATCATGGGAGGATTCAAACGGCGTTGCGCTTCCCTTGTAGGCTTTGAATCATCCTCCACACGAATTTTATGCATACAAACGGCAGGGCTAATACCCTTGATATCGGCGATTGTCCATCCTATGACCGTCTTGTACGTCCTTAGCACCCTTAGAAGTTTTTGCTCCTGTAATTCATTAAGCTCGTTAGAAACAATCACGGGTAAATCTTCGTTGTCACCCAAGTACAAGTACTTTAAGTGACTTGGAAGAGGTTTCAATTCTAAACTTGGAGGTTTAACTATAGATGGCACAAGTTTTTCATTATTGCAAGGTAAAGACGCATATGAAACATTCTTAATTGCTGATTTTTCCGGTAATGAGTTAAGAGAACCAATGGTTTCTTTCATCTCATCACTATACGCATAACCATTGTCGATAGGTGTAGTGAGCACGGTTTCCAAAGTATCAACACCATTCAACTCAAACATTTGTTGCGCCAATGTGTCCATCACATCAATGGAGAAACAAGAGTGGACATCACTAGGATATCTCATCATTTCGAAAATGTTGAAACGTATTATTTCTCCATCAAACTCCATAGTTAGCGTTCCCTTGTCAACATCAATAATAGTTTTCGCCGTTTTCATGAAGGGACGCCCAAGTAGCAATGGAAGAGACGAGTCCGGTGAACCTTCATCCATCTCTAACACGCAAAAATCCATTGGAAATACAAGTTGATTAACTTTGCACAAGAACATCCTCAACAATACCCATTGGGTAGACATTAGAACGATCGGCTAATTGCAACACAATTCCAGCCTTTTTAAGAGGACCAAGATCAAGTGAATTGTACATAGACGCAGGCATGACATTAACAGAAGCACCTAAGTCCAACATAGCTTTGTTAAATTTGGTGTTACCAATTGTGACGGGAATGTCGAAGCTACCCGGGTCCTTGCACTTAAGTGGGAGTTTGTGTTGTAAGATTGCCGAAGCATTCTCCCCCACACTAAGCACTTCATTACCTTTGAGCCTTTGCTTATTGGTACACAAGTCCTTCAACACCTTTGCATACTTTGGCACTTGCTTGATTGCATCTATGAGTGGTATGTTCACATGGATCTTTTTTAGAACGTCTAAAATCTCCTTTTCTAGTTCCGCCTTCTTAGAACTTTCAAATCTGCGAGGAAAGGTAGAGGAGGAACATAAGTAGAAACCGGAGTTTTAGAGTTAGGAATAGGTACCTCGAGAAGTTTGGGGAGAATCCTCGGTTTTCTCCTCTAAAACAGTTCCTTTGGTGTTTCCACCACGCCCGAATCAAGAACTTCGGGTTGCACAAGTTGTGTAACACTTCTCAATGTAATTGCATTAACACCCTCTTTTGGGTTGATAGGTTGATAAGGGAGTTTCCCACCATTTTGTGCCTTCAATTGATTCAACTCCATAGCCATAGAACCAACTTGAGTTTGCAACTCCTTAACCGAACTCTCCGTTCGTTGCATAAAAGATTTCAGCAACTCCTCCATATTGGACCCCATATTTTGAGGTTGTTGTTGTTGTTAAAATTATTGTCTCGGTTGGAATTGTTGTTGTTGAGGTTGAAATCCACTCGGGTTGTTGAAACTAGATTGTTGAACCGCTCCTTGCTTATTGGCATAGCTAAAGTTGGGGTGATCTCTCCATCCCGGATTGTAAGTGTTGGAGTAGGGATCATACCGTCTTTGTTGATTTGGAAAGATCGCATTAGCTTGCTCGTCCTCATAAGCTTGAGTGGAACTTGGTATCACCGCGCCGCAACTTGTTGAAGCATTGCGTTCATGTTACCCATTTGTTGACGAAGCTCTTCAACCTCGCTCACTTCACTCACCCTTCTTAGAAGCACATCCGAACCACGAATCAAGAATTATTGTGAGTTCGCTGCCATGTTTTCAATCAACTCTCTAGCTTGTGCCACCGTCTTGTTAACTAGTGCACCACCACCCGCAGCGTCGAGGAGATTCCTATCACTTGATTGGAGTCCTTCATAGAAATATTGAATGATCATAGCATCACTAAATTGGTGGTGAGGGCAGCTTGCCACCAATCTCTTATATCGTTCCCAACATTCATATAGAGATTCTCCCACATTTTGCTTCATCCCACAAATCTCCTTGCGAATTTGAGTAGCCTTTGATGCAGGAAAATATCTCTCTAAAAGAGTTTCTTCAACCCATTCCATGTTGTGACACTTCCGGAGGTAAATAGAACAACCAATCCTTAGCACTATCCATTAAAGAGAAACGGAAAACTTTCAACATTGCACCATCCGCTGCAACATCCGCTGGAAGCATGGCCGTGACAATGGTGTGGAAGTCCATAAGATGTTTGTTTGGATCTTCATTCACCATGCCATGGAACTTTGGTAATTCTCTAAGCAACCCCGGTTTAATTTCAAAAAGTAAAGTCCGTTTGAATACACCCATGTTGTATATCAAGCCTATGAGAAGCTAAGTCCTTGAGTGAACGATTTGCATCACCCATTGCTCCTTGTTCTTCCACGTGTGTTTCCTCTACGATTGGAACCTCTTTTCCTTCTTCTTGTTGTTGGAAAATCTCTTCTCCTACTTCCTCCTCGTGCTCGTCCGTTGTTTCTTGACTTGGTTGGAGTATTGTGCCGCGTCGAGTAGCTATCCCGCACCTTGGATAATTCCAATCCTTAGAAGCCAGAGATTAGGCACCTGCAAATAATTCTCGCAAACAAGTGAGAAACAAGACAAGAAACAAAAAGCAAAGATGAAAGCAGAAATTGTAAAAAGAAACTAAAAACTTAATAACTAGCCGTATGCCTCCCTCAAGAACGGCGCCAAAATTTGATCATTTGTCGTATGCGTCAAAAATAATTTCACTTTCCTAAAGTATGTGATAAGAAAGAGTTCGTATCCACGGGGAGGCGATTGTAGTTATTTCGTAATCAATTTCTTAAAGTAACCAATTGGGGGATTTCTGAATTTTATGTAAGCAATAAAAGTAAATTAAAAGCAAAGTAAATTGTAGAAAGTAATCAATGGAGAGAGATATTGGTCAAGGAATTCATCTTTAATCTTAGACATGTGCTTGCATATATGAATAGAATTACGATTTAATCTCTTGTGTTATCAAAAGCCTAGAGAATCAAGAAAGCAAGATAATCTATTAATTTCTCAAGTTCATCAACACACACATTAGGGCTGCGTATGTGAATCCTACCTAAAGAATAACCTAACGCCTTGCGCTAATCAAGTTCAATTCCTAGGAGCATTAAGTTTTGTAAATAGGCTAATCAATGCAATTGTCATGCGTTGCGCAAAACAATTCGGACAATGGTCAAACTCTACATATGATTACGAGAGTGTATCACTACAAACCGTAAACATATCATGCTACTCGTATTCAAGGTTATCGCTTGATGAAAAACCATAAAATAGCTATGGACTAAGATGCAAGTTCAATTAATTGGCCACTTAACTAATCAAACACCATAATCCTATCACAATACTTCAATCATGTGATCATAAAAATAGTAGAAAATTGAACGATAATCAAGAGAGAAAACTAATACATAAAGCAAACACAAGTTTTAGAAATCGGACTACATCCTTAACCAATAATAGAGAATTTAGCTACTCATAGCTATGGAGTTCATCACAAAAATATGAGTTGAATTAAAGAAGAAGATGAACAAAAGCAAACCCTAGTTGCGTAACCAAAAACGGCTCTCAAAAGTTCCAAGAATAAGATATATGATTTGTTGTAGAAGACCTTCCCTTTTATAGCTTTCTCCAACTTCTAAAATTAGGTCTAGTCTTCAAAGTCCATTGGATGAGAATCCACCAAGCCCATAAGAAGGAGAAACCCGTGTAGAAAATACGCCCCAAAAGTGGTCGCCGGAAGTCTGGTATTGTGGCCGGAAATCGGTCGGAAAGTCGCCGGAAACAGCTCCGGTGACCGGTCAACGGGTCGGATCGGTCGGGTCAACGGGTCAACTCAGTCGGATCGGTCAACCCGGTCAGGGTGTGAGTCAGAGTCGACTCAGATATGCTGGTGTCTAACTTGGTCTGACTTTACTGGCCACGCTTGACAGCCGAGTAAAGTCGTATGTTGCATAGGCACGAATAGTTCACGGCCAAGATGGCCATGCCTTCCCCTTGTCTCTCTCCCGACCATGATGGCTATTACCCTACAAATTCAAACTACACTAATCCAATCGCAAGACAGCCTCGGGCCAACAACCACAAAAATCCATCACTATCGCTTCTCAATCACAGTCCACCATCTCTGCAGCTTCAACTGCATTCTTGCAATCACCAGTTCATTGTCTCCACTTCAATACATTGCAGCTCAAATTCCAGATTCACTTCCAACTACATCTGCCAATGGCTTCTCATCCCAGTTCTTAGCAGAGCACGACATTTCCCTCTTTCCATTTCAGTCACCTCCTGCCAAACTCCACCAACTCTTCAATCATCAGTGCCAACCAATATCTGCACCAATACAAGCAAACCATATACCACCAACACAGTTAACTAGCAGCTTAACCCACTCTGCAACCAATGCACCTGTACTCTCTTAGAGATTCTCACATAACAGCCATTCCAATTCCTGTGAATCTTTCTCATCTCAACTCATTGGAGGTTTAACTCTGCCAATCATCACTTCAGCCCTTCAATTCATCTTCCCTCGCTTTCAATTCCGCTCAAACTCTAACCGTGATTGACTCAACATTAGCCAACAACACACAACTCCCAATATCACCAAGACCCATGGCTAACCTGTACCACAGCTGCGTCGCTTCACCGTTCCACATATCACCAGCTCTGTGAATCACAAATCAACAACAGCCTCACTCCATTGCAGCAACAATCAGCTAACCTTCATGTACAAGACCAACAGCTCAAACTCGTTCCACTGCTTGCCATGTAAACACCCATCATCTCGCCCGTTGACCGCACTCCCGGGACAGACACGAACTTCCGCACCTACATGCAACAAACTATCCACCAAATTTCATCTCAATCTTGTTCTAATTCACAACTCTATTTCCATTTCCCTGGCAAACATACAACCCTGCAGCTGCCATAAGTTCCACCAATCCAGTGCCTTCTTGACTCTCAACAATTATCAACCCCATGACTCTCTTCACAAACTCAACCCCTCGAACGCATCACAAAGATCACCAATTCAAAGGAAAACTCATTCAAATCATCATTCCACAGCAACAGGGTCATCCTTACCCAACTCTTCACTGCCTCATATGCAGCCATGATGGCTGTGCCTCATTAAAGCTGCATCAACTACTTCTCTGCAGCTTTACCTCTGTCTAGTCTTGTTATTCTCAGAATCGCTTCACTCAACCACCCCGTAACACTAACAACTCAATAGCGCCCGACTCTGCCTTCCTTGCTCCAGTATCAATAACAACTCCATATGCATCAATTCATTATAAGCCCCGTGGCAACAACAAAGAATTTCGCTACACTCCCCTCGCAGCTCTCTCAATGCTAGCTCCCATTGCACTCATACATTGCAAATCATGCCCGCAACTCTAGCCTCGCCAGCTTGAATCAGAATCGAATTGCTTGAGCACCGGCCTTGCTCCTACAAACACATCCTCGCAATGGCTAGCTCAGATTACCAGCCTCATCAACTTCCATCACTTGTACCTAGGCATGCATCTAATACACTCCATTCTCAGTGAGCTTCCAATAGCAGCTCCACCTGCAATTCATCCTAGGCCAACACCAGCTCACTCCCTGTTCTCATTTCAGTTGAACTGCAGCTTCAATCCAGTCCTGCATTTCAAGCTCAGTCTTACAAACCAGGTTGCTGCAACAACAAGGCCATTCCCCGTAATCTCAACTTGCAATTTCCATAATCACCGGCTCCAAATGCTCACTACCTCCAACAACATCATCAAACCCCGGCAGCCTACCACCTTCTCCGATTCAACAACAAAGACACGAAAACCCCATCTTCTTATTATCGATTTCGAGCTCACCAATCCGATTCATTCACACAAAATAATTTCATCAAAATCGATTCCAGATCCAACCCATTTCATTGTCAATCAACAGAATCATTTCACTTCTTCCCTGTCAATCAACAGCATCATTGCTTGCTCCAGCCTTCTTGCCCTGAGCCACCAACAAGCTCCACTGCATCCACCATCTCAGGCCAGTTCACTTGAATCTTGCATCTCATCATATCCCATTTCATGGCAAAGAACTCAACCAACACAGACCCCATCTTAAATTCATCACAAATTTCGCAAAGATTTCCATTCCAATCTCAACTCGTAGAAACCCTAACTCTCACATTAGATTCAATCACATACCCCCGTAATTTCCATGAACAACTCAACCAAGCCCCGATTCCTCTCACGGATTCATCACTCAACAACAAGATGTTCGGGTTGAAATTTCCGTTCAACCATCAATTGTTCCTTCTCGATCCGCAACAAAGCAGCCTCGCCACACACAAGATTCTTCGCTGCCGTTAACTCGCTTAAGTTTAACTCAACCCTAGCTCGAGTCCTCAAGAGCCATTAAAGCTATCAATCAATCCTCATTCTTCTCTCTGGTTCGAACGGCTACATCTCTTCACTTGAATCCAAACATCCATTAACCCCTCTCGACCTCCACTTTGAATCCATGGCCGCTGCATCAATTTCTTTCTCAGATGCAAAATGAGATTTGGGGAAGAAAATGAATTCCTTCACAAAACCAAGCTGATAAGGCTGCCTGAACGGCCATATTTAGGCACCCAGATAATGGATATGGGCCCACCCAGTTTAGAGTTAGCTTGTCGGTTTCAGGGAACCGACAATTATTTGCTTCTTCTTCGCTTCCTTCTTGTGCACTATAGCCCGCTCCAAATAGCAATTGCTTGCATGTGAATTGGTCTTTGTGCTCCTCTTCGCTCCAAATGACTAATTTCTTCTTCTTTTGCTCCCAAGGACTCCAGAGTACCTAATAACTCAAAAACACGCATAAGATACATAATTCACACGAAAAATAGCAAAGAAAGCATAAACTCTAGATAGTAAATACGGTGTATTCTACACCTATCACTGTGCGTAGTCACGACCACTATATCTTGGCATATTGGTGTTAGATTCAAATATGACCCAACAATATTGGCTCTAGTTGCTCAGTATGAAACTCAATGCCTTAGATGGCATTGTTTGGCATGGGACGGATAATCGGTCTTAACCAAATTAGGGTTTGGCATGTCAAAGCCCTAATTAGCGCGTGCAGCTATGTGGCCGCGATATGGTGGAATTTGGGCAAATACTGCCGTGGCCACGTTGAATAAAGAAATTATGGCAAGGCCATAATGTGGGAACGACAATGAACGCGAGGATAGCCATGGGTATCTATAATATGGCGCCGACGCCACTTTTAGGGTCTTATGAATCCCACATGGCTTGTGGCATGTTGTGGGTCCGAAGTGGCATAATTTAGGCCATGACTAGGAATTAGGGTTTCTTCTTGATTCGACCAATGCCATTAAAACAAGAGTTCTATTCGATCGAATACCCTAGTTAGAGTTTGTGATGGCGTTGGCCACAAACGAAAAGTGAGATAGCACGCGGCTGCGCTGTTGTTATGGAACGCTGGTTGGCATATTGTTGCCGCGAATAGCATGGCCTGCCAATTAGCATGCCTACGCGATTTTCCAGTTAATTAGCTAATTGGCGTGGCGACCATGTTGACGCGACGACCACTAGGTGTTAGCGCAGTTTGGCTTTATTTAATGCGTGTAGCCGGTTTAAAGCTATTTGATTGGTCGATAGGAAAGAGTGCCGGCGAGCGGAGATGGGCTCGGCCACATTCCAAGTGCGTGTAACGCATTTAGCGACCTGATTGGTCGATGGGAAAGGGGGCCGGCAAGTAGCATGGGCCCGGCCACATTCTAAGTGCATGTGGCGCATTTAGAGCGACCTGATTGGTCGATGGAAAAAGGGGGAGCCGACAGGGGTAACATGGAGCGTGGCCATTCGGATACGAGTGGCGCATGCTAGGGCGCGGCCACGCCTCTTCTTGTTGCTGCTCCCATTTTCCGCAGCTCCTCTTTTATTTCCTGTTTTTTTTTCTGATTTTTGGTAGGACTTCGCTCCTACTAGTCCATGGCGGATTAATTCCCAAGCTTACCTAGGTTTGGCCTCGACCAATAGGGTTCGAGATATTGCGCAGGGTGCAAAGAATCTAATTTTTGCAAATTAATTAGGCCAAAATTTGAATTTTGTGAGCTATCACAAAATTGAACAAATTGTATAAATTTTGTGTGTTTGTCACAAAATTCTTTAACTTTATCCTCAGAGAAAGCGATTCGCGCGTCTTCCGATCGAGTACCATCATGCAGACCTTAATCTTGATACTTAGGGAAATTCATGGTACTCATCTGCGAGTGAACACTAATTGTCATGTCATACCAATATTAAGGGTTCAGCTGGGGAACATAGCATAGGGAAAATACTGAATTAAGCCATACATTAATGAACAATGCAAAGCGGAGTTTACGAATGTTTAGAATTGTTGCTACATGCACCATTCTGAATAAATATACTGAATTTCTCAATACATGTGTAAGTAGAGAGGCCCGGGCACTCATTACTTTTAAATGGATCAGTCTTTTTGCAGAGCAACGACGCATTAAATACAGGGTTTTTCAATTTTAGCGTTGAACTAAAAACCACCATCAACATTCTTAAACGTTATATCTAATGAAAGAGTAAAGCATAGGCTAAGAAGGAGAAACATATCATCATGATGTGTAGTATTTCATACTACAAAAGGGGAATAACAAATATGTTCGTTTATCTCCATCTCCATATGTAATAGAGTTTTTTTCACTAAAATTGACAAAGGGGGAGATTGTTAGAGCATTGCTCGCTTGAAACCACCAAGCGTTGGTATGTCAAGTTTGGTTGTCATATTTTAGTAACAAAAATCATCTAGAGTCGTTTGATTAATTACTAGAGTAAACTTCGTTTAGGTTAGATTAGAAAGACTAGGAATGTTGATGACTTACAAGTATTACTCAAGACCTGAAGAATGTGATGAAGTAACGACTACAACAAATACATCATCCTTCCACTTGAGGTTAGTAATACTGAATTGACTTTTTTCCATTCCTAACGTATCTTTCAAGTCGCTTTATACTAAAAACATAACATGCGAAGCTATATTTATAACACTCTAGTGATTAGACTTGGTCATAGCATTATGATAAATGTATCAAGGAATTATATTGAATCACGAAGTATAACGCTTATCCTAACTTCAGTAAATACGACACCAACATAATCTATGTATATATTTATTTGATTATGTGTGGGATATAGGTGTGATTTCATTCTAGAAAACAATGTATTATTACATTGGTTTAAGGAAGTAGATGTACGAACTTGTTTCCCAATCGAAAGGGAAATCAATAAGTGTGTTGGTCCTGTTTTTCATTGAAGAATATTTGGATGAACAATGCAAGGTGACAAGGTATAACCGCTTCTAACTAGTATTGGGAAGAAAGGTATAACCGGTCATAACTTATATTGGGATTCATAGCACTGGTTCCTACTTAATTATTGTTATAAGGTATAACCAATCCAAACTATTTCTGGAAGTAAAGTAGAACCGATCCCTACTTATCTATCTTTATAAGGTAGAATCGATTCCCTTAAGCAAAACCAATTTCCATAGTCACGTACACCTTAGGGTTTATGTGATCTGAAATTGGGTTTGCATAATAGGAAAGTTATGGATGTCGACATTATTTGAACATGTGCATAACTCTTATCATTAATTGTTCAAAGATATTCCTTGATGCTCAAGGTGATCCCAAAACGATATATTGAAAAACATTTAATTATGATTTTCGATTTTATATGTTTTAATTACTAGCAATTAAAGCATATACTCTAGAAAAGGATTATTAGTTAATGTGCTAAACTAATAATAGAAATTTTCTAAGAGAGATTTCGGAAAAATTGTTTGACATTTATTGGAAATAGATAACCGAAATTAGGTACTTTATTGCATAGCTTGAAAATATTTTCGGTTTTGGAATTTCCTTGTTGTCCAAACAACCTTGGTCTATAAATACTAGAGTTTGCATTTCTCGCAAACTATCCTAAGAGCCAGACAAACTTCATTCGTGTTGTTTCTGGTGGAGCCGTCTACCAGGAGAGCAAAGTAACCTAATTAGGCGAAATCTCTTGCGACCACTCGTTTAAAGACTTCTGTGGGATCAAGAATCTCTACGAGTACCGTTGGTGGGAAACTAGATAATTGCATTGTTATTTTAGTTTTCGATTATTAACTTGATTGACTAACGGTTGTTGAAACTTTGATTGCACCTAGTTTGACTTGAGAGCCATCTCTTCTGACATAAGGGTCACTCAAACTAGATCAAAGTATCGACAGATATTTAGAATCGTTGTTAAATCTAAAGACATCTTGTGATAATCCGTTGATAACAGACTCCGTTATGTGCATGATTGATCACAAGAGGATTCAAGTTTTTGTGTGCGAGTACTTTAAAGATTAATCAAGATTTAAAGATGAAGAAGATATATCTAATTAGTTTTTGTATCTTGTGCATTTTTTGCACACATCTTGATCATCCGGGGATCCAACAAAATCTTGTTTATCTTTGATAGACTTGATTATCTAGTTGTTAAGATCGGCATCACTTTATAGTTACTCTTTGAGTTCTACATTGTGTGATTACAAATCCGGAAATTGATTATTTCGGTAATTAAGTTTTTGGATTGTTCACCTGGACAAAGGAGTTTATTAGATTATACATAAGAGCCATTGTCAACGACTCAAATATTTCTTTTACCAAAGATTGAATAGAGTGCTTACCAAATAGATTTATTCCTTTACTTGTTTGGAATACAATCAAAAAGAGTAAAGCAACTTAAGATAGTGATTTATGTCTTGAGATTCACGTGCGTGACCAAAAGGTCGAAGACGCATGGATACTGAGGAAAATAAGTAACTAGGGGTAGTTTACTTGATCTCATCTATACAGAGTTGGCTTATGTTCTTTGTATAATGGTTTAATTCTGAGAGTATTCAAAACTGGACTAGGTCCCGGGGTTTCTCTGCATTTGCGGTTTCCTCGTTAACAAAATCTTGTGTGTGTCATTTACTTTTACATTCCGCAATTATAATTGTTTTTATAAGTAAAAGTAAATTACACTTGTACGTTAATCCTAATCACTTGATATCGATCCTATAGTATACCGGTTTCGGACCGTAACTATTATCAAGTGAATATCTTGAAGTTGTATTGTCTCTCGACTTTGTCCATAGACGATCACTTAAGATATCGGACTTATAGGTTGAAATTAAAAAATGTGGTGTATTTGGGTACCCTCGTATTTTCAAAGATACTTGATCGACCAAGGATCGACATGTGACATATTCTATCTTCGGGCAGCTGAAAGAATGTATCTTACCAAGGAAGAAGCTTTAAGAGCTAATATCTCAACAATTATTGGTTTTAACAGATCCAAAACTTACCCAATGGGTGAAGTATCTCTCACTGCTGAAGATAGTCCGATAAAGACTAATGTGGCTTTATTAGTCCTCCTTACCAGATCACCTTACATGCAATACAGGCTGTACCATCAACTTATGATATGAAGCTTTAGTTTATTATGAGCTCGGGAGAATATGTATTTCGAGGTAACCAAGATGTTTCAAAGGAGTTGAAGTATTATCTCTATCTCAGCAAGAAGATACATATAGAAGTCAATGCCGGTAGCAATTAAAGTTGCCATGCAGAAGGGCTAAACTAGAGAAGCAATTAGATGAACTACACAACTTGGCAGCGAATCCAAAACAAGTTTTGTCCATAAATCCTGAAATTGAAAAAGAACTCCCAAGAGTTCCAGGACGAGAATTCAAAGAGGAGGTCGTGGAACTCTTTGATGAGATTAATCTTGGAATTGATGATAAAAGAAGATTATCTTTATTGATAAATATCTGCCACAAGCTGAGAAGCAAGAAATGCTCGAGCTGTTGAAACAAAAAATAGATATCTTTGCATGGAAAATGCATGAAATGCCAAGTACCGATCCATCTATAGCCTCTCACTCTTTAAATATCGATCCATCCTTTAAGCCTGTCGAGCATAAGAAAAGGAAAATTGCAGATAAGATGCACAGTGCAATTAATGCTGATATCGATCGCATGTAGAGAACACTTCCTTCATAACTGATAGAGGACTGTATTATTCCAATGCCATGCCATTTGGTATAATGAATGCTGGCTCGACCTATCAAAGATTGGTCAAAATATTTTCAAAGATCTCATTTTGGAAACAATGCATTGTTACGTGGATGGAATGGTGGTCAAGAGCTTAAAATAATTTAATCACCACTGCGATCTCCTGAAAACTTTCTCTATTCTATGACACTATATAATGAAAGTGAATCCATTTAAATGTGATGTTGGAGTTCAAAGTGGAAACTTCCTGGATTTATGGTAACAAGAAATAACATTGAGGCCGATCGGTTAAAGATCCGAGCCACACTTAAAATACCACCTCCAGCCTGCAAAAATGATATCCAGCAGTTGACTGGAAAACTAGCAGTTTTAAATCATTTTATCGCCAGATTATCTGATAAATGCAGACCATTATTTTATCTACTTCAGAAGAGCAATATTTTGAGTGGGATATCGAGTGTCAAACACCTTTTGACCAGATTAAAGCTTATCTCTCATCTGCTCCAATTCTCTCCCCACCATTACCAAATGAAGAACTTCATTTCTATATAGGTCATACTTCATCAGTTGTGAGCGTAGTACTACTACAGGTTGAAGAAAATAAAGAAAAGCTAATATACTTCATCATCCAGTCACTAACACCGCATGAATCCAGGTATTCTTAGCTAGAAAAGTGATATTTTCAATCTATGTCTCTTCAATCAAGCTCGGACCATACTTTTCAAGCTGGAAAGTCAATCTAGTCTCAGAATACCCATTCGAGAACGTACTGTGGGAAGAGAATAAAACTGCAAAATTATCTAGGGAGTCCATCTGAATCAATTTAGGATGAACCATATACATTGAAAGGCAATCAAAGGCCAAGTTGTAGCAGATTTCTTGGTAGATTTCCCAGTTGAAGATCCAACTTTCGATCTCAAGTTTTGTGAAGAACAACTGGAAATACTACCTGAACCTGAGCCAGAAGCGAAAGATAACTGTGATGATTCATCTCTAAATATCCTCAGAGTATAACAAATATTCGTAAATGGATCTTCAAATGATCAAGGACGTGGAGTTGGAGTTGTGATAATCATACCAGAAAACAACTTCATCGAATATTCTTATATCTTGGCTTTTATCCCAACCAATAATAATGCTGAGTAGGAAGCATTACTGTAAGGACTTTTAGCTTCCAAAAGTGTAAAACTGAAAGAGTTCATTCTCTATACCGACTCTCAGCTAATTTCAAAATAGTTGTGAAGTCAGTTCGAAGCTAGAGATACAATTATCATGAAATACAAAAATCTGGTCAACAAACTGCTTGAGAGCTTCGAAAAAGTAAGCATCAGACAAGTAGAAAGAAACAAAGTTAGACATGCATATGTATTAGCACTCCCTGGATCTGCAATACTAGGAACTTGCAGAAGAACGATCAATATTAGAATCTTAGAGACACCAACAATCTCTGAAATGGAAAGTGTTGAAACATAGATTCAGAACTCGAATCAAACTCAAGCTGATATAAATGAGTTATGTATGAGTGATATTTACACCTATCTGAGTTATAAGTTGTTTCTAACTCATAAACAAGAAGCAAGAAAAGTGGTCACAAAATCAACGAGATACCAGCTGATAGGTGATGACTTGTACATAAACTATTATCTGCAACATCTGTCGAGATGTATAACAGAGCAACAAGGCAAACTGATAATGGATAAAATCCATTCAGGAGACGGTGGAAATCACGAGGGAAAGCAATCGTTGACATATAAAACAAGGTCTCAGGGATACTTCTGGCCGAACATGGATGATACGCCAAAGTTGATTAAGCAGACTTGTGACAAGTGCTAGAGGTTATCGCTAACTTAATCTTTATCTGAAAAAAGTATTCATAACTCCCATCTAAAATGAAAACGAGATAATATGTGTAAATGAGGAAAAACGATTTGCTGGTTTTTTAGGGAATGGAGAGACGACCGTGTGGACGGAGGCTCCTCAACCGAGCAAACTGCCTAACCTCAAACAGATGCACTACACGGGAGTGCTTTGAGTTGAGAGATCAATCAGTAGGATTCCGGTCTAAACCAAGACAATGGCCGTTCCAGGGTCAATTTGGTCACAAAGAGGGAAGAGGGTTGATCTGTAGGAGGGAAGCTGAGAAGTGTGTGAGATCAATGATGATCAAGGATTGTGAATGTGTTTAAGGTTTCTGCCAGTTTTCTGTGAACTGTTGAGTTCGAATATGTTCTGGTCGATTGATTGAATTCTTTGTTGTTCAATCATTGATTCGAGAGACTTATTTATATTGCCAGAATAGTAGACACATTGATCTCCGGTAAGTGTAACGGTTGCTCGAGTGAAGGAGTGGGAAAGTGGAAAATCGTGGTTTAACCAATTCCAGGTCGTGCATAGACTTGGTTGATTGTCCACCCACTACTTTGCTAACTCCCTCATCTGCTTGCACGACTAAATCACATTCTCATCGTGGATGAACACACGTGCCGTAGGCCGCCATACCAAAACCCTAATTAATATCCCCCATGTGACGTGATTGATGATGTCTCATGAATGTGGAGTCTGCAAAATAGACGCGTATTTGATCACCGATGCGTTGACTTGATTATACGATGAGTCTAAGTATTGTTTAGTCGAGTATGATTGTTGAATGCTCTAGGATTCACGAATTGAACATGTCTCATTGGGACGTATAGTTCTTGAATGAATGATGTTGATAGTTGAATCAACATAATGAATATTGATATTCGAGAAAATATTGCTCGTATGATTAATTATTGAATATTGATAGTTGGATCAATATTCAAGCATCCGAGCAAGTATTGCTCATTCGGTAAATTATCAATATTGATAGTTGAATCAATATTCGAGCATCTCGAAAGCAAGTATTGCTTATTCGATAAATTATCGAATATTGATAGATGAACCAATATTCGAGCATCCGAGCAAATATTGTTCATTCGATAAATTATTGGTAGCATGACCAAATAAAATATTAATTAAAATATTGGTAGCTGGACTGAATATTGTATAATTAATCCATATGTTGATTGGCAGGATCAACATAAAATTATTGGTGTTTAAACTTGCTCAATTATGATTTGCGAGCATTTGTTCGAAACCCTAATTTTTGATCAATTGATCAATTGATGATTTACTGAAAAATAAGTCACTGAGTGAAGGAGGGACCGGATATATGGGATGATGGCCGACCATGTAGCGCCCAAGTGCTCGAGTGATCATGCACCAAAGTCCTTTGTTGACCAGTTGGTGAACGAATGATCAAATGCTGGTTTAATTATTTATTAAATAGTGCCCGTGCGAGCGTTAGGTAGTAAAACCTAGTTATGGAGAGATGAGGGACCAACCAAGGGATCATGGGACCGGCCCTTGGTGGTCATGGGACCAGCTGATGGTCGATTGAGAAAACCCCAAGTTGTTTGGAGAGAGTTTGGACCCAATGTGAATAGTTGAGAGATAATTAAGTCAAAATTATGAAAGAGTGTGGGACCAGATCCTTGCAAGCCTTAGGGCCGACCTTGGTCTGGCCAAGGTGGCATGACCGTGTCACCATACCGCTCGTGTCTTAGTCCCGAGAGTTTTGGTATTTTCTCGGTGCGCGTTTGAGAAATATTTTGGATTTTCGGAAGAGTTTGATCTTGACCGAAACTCTCAATTTGCTCGAATGAGCAAGTAGAACATTGCTCATGCGACGATATTTTGAGAATATTAAAATAATAATATTTTAATTTTTGACGTGAGAAGCCTAGCCGGCCATGTGACCATTTTACTTTTTGGCTTTTTCATGGTTTGAGCAATATTTGAGAAAATATTGAAAAACTAGGGTTTCGCTCAAACGATGGAGTTCCATGAGATGAAGGAAATAATAATATGAGAAAATAAGGAATTTCAAGGTGTGGGACCGGTCACGGCTAGGGCATGGCTGATGCGTGTCGTAACCACAACAAATTAATCAATATTTTTCCACCTAATTAACAAGTAATATAGTGTAGTCAAGTTCGTTCCCACGAGTAGCAAGAGGTTTTAGTTGTCTTATAATGTCACAAAAGGGGTTTTTGGTTTTAGATTTTAAAAGCAAAAGAAAGTAAATAAAGCAATTAAAAGTATAAGTTAAAATCAATAAGAGAGATTAGATCAAGGAATCCTTCTTCGTTGCAAAACAATAAATCAAGTTATGTTCTTTTTCCACTTTTTATTAGTCACAGATTATCACCAACCATAGGTATAATAAATAGATCAAATGCTAACCCCTAAATCCCTTGTATCACCGGATACAGAAGTTCTCGACTACCGGATTCTATTTACCAAACCACCTAGTAGTAGATCACTCAAGATGTAATTTAGTTAAACGCATTAAGATTTATGAATTTATTAGGTTGATATTAGTATTTAGACCTTTAATCAAGGTCTACTTGCTAACGTTGTTTTCACACACAATTGCTTCACGGAATCCCTCCGCAAGGTCTCGTGTTTTTTACTTGTGTAAAGAGTCAAGAAATGATTACTTATCCCATAACTTTCACTAGCTTAAGATCAATTAACAAATAAATTTAGTTGGCCACCTAAACAATCTACCAATCAGGCATAAACATTCTTATTATCAAAAACAAACGATAATCATGTGAAAACTTCAAGATAGAATTAAAGCAAAACTCAAATCACGTCAAAAACTAGGAATTCATCCTCAATCAATAAGAAAATTAGCTACTCATGGTTTGGAGTTCACAAAGAATAAAAAAAAGAGAAACCAAACAAAAACCAATGAGTAGTGTGTGTAAAGGTGTAGATGTGTATATAGAAAAGAAGAGAACTTCTCTATTTATAGGCTTCAATTTGCTTGCAATCCTCTTAGGATTAGGATCCTTTTCCCATTCAATCTCCAAGTCCTTGTCTTTGTAAAATTCCTCCACTTCTCTTCCAAATTCAATTTCAAGCCAAATTCCACATCCAATCCGAAATCTAAGTCTTCACACCCCATGAGAGAAACTCACACAAAAATCTGTTATTTTGGTCGCCGGAATTAATCACTGGTCCCACCGGAAATCAGCCAGAAAGTTGTCTGAATTTTGCCTGACATTCACCGATATATTCTCCGACGAAGGAATGTTCCGTCACCGCACCGTTAAAGCTTACTGTCAAACTAACGGTATCTGTTAGTCAGGAAGGTCAAGTCAGGAGGGAGTCAGCCGAGTCTGAGTTGTCTAAGTGGTCTTACTGGGTCTGGATCACTGAGCTGGTTGTTTATGGGTGAAAACTATTCCTGCCGGATTTGGTAATTTGGGGTGTGTGGATAAGGAATGAATCTAAACCCTAAACAAATTCACTGCGCGGTGAGTGCTTGTAGATTTGGAAATCAATGACAACATGCAAGTCCTACCTAAACCAAGAAATGGCCGTTCTGGATTTGTTTCGGTCACAAAGTGAAGGAGATGGGGTTGATCTTAGGGAGGGAAGCGAAGAAGGTGTTGAGATTGTGAAGGTGTTGGCTTGCTTATGACTTGTAACAAAGGTGAGCAGCTTACGATTGATGCAAGCGGTGCTCTGGGTGTTTGAATACGTTTTGTATTAACACTTGGTTTCTGGTCTCCTGTCTGGACTTGTGTTGTTTTTTCTCCTTGTGTTGAAAATAGGGAGGAGAACCTATTTATACAAGTCATTTGAGCCTTATTCACGTCTCTCGTGGGAAGTGGAGGAAGTGGAGTGATGGAGTAGTGGAGGTGTGTGTTGGTGTTACACGACCCGGTCTTGCCCACTTCTCCCGTCATCTCTAACCGTCCATGACTTCCCGACACGTTCTTGTGATGACGCGTTGCACGCCGCACGCTCAAACCTCCACCAATACCCCAAAGATGTATCCCCAGCTTGTGACATGATTGATGTCTGAATGTGTGGATCGTGGGACCCACAAAAGGTAGCATGTGATGCTAAATTGAATAGTCTGCGTTATTCAGAAACCGATACTGTGAGGTATCGTATGTATTCTTATGAAGGTACCGCATCATGGTGTGGTAAAGCGACGGTGGTGATCACCATGACGATCATTGACCAATTAACTCCCGACTGTGGTTGTATAACCAAGACGGTGAAGTTGGACTGGACGAGATGATCTTTGAGACACTCTATCTCAGTGACCGTTGATGGAATCGTGGTTTTGAAGAGGTGCGCAGCATCACTCTTCGCCTTGGTCGAAACCAAGTATGGGAAGGGTTTTGGAAAGGACAGACCGGCGTGCGTGTAAACAAAGATGCCAAAGTGTACGTCCGTACCGTCCCATAAAGGCGCGATCTAGGTCACTCGATTTGACCTAAGAAAGAGGGGTGGTTAGATCGGCTTGGCAGTAAATCCATTACCGCAAAGGAATTGGAAACCGTGTGACATGCCTAGTTTGACGCTGCGTTCCAAGACGACCAATCTTGGCCTGGCCTTGGTCGATCGGGCCTGCGTGTAGTGGTAAGTCGGTGTTCACGCTTATACTTCGATTATCCCATGAAAACGTGATCTAAGCCACTCAAATCGTCCTAAGAAGTTGAGTGGTCGAGACCGGCTTAATTTGGGAAGTGTAACCACGCAAGTTTGGACGTTTTGGGATGTGGCATGATATGCCTTGGTCGATCAAGTGAGGGATAGACGGGCCCACAAAGGGTCACGCCCGGTATGACCGGACCTGCTTAATCTAACTGGGACCCTCCATTCGTTCCTATAGAAGATGGACGCTCGTGATGCTCGAAACCCTAATTTTGGCTTTCACGGCCATGTAACCATGCTCCATTTGGGCGCACGAATTAGGACGACCAACCATGGTTGGTCCCGACCGATTGGTCATATGTATGCGGCCAATGGTGATTGTGTTGACATGCTCGGGCCCTTTGAATCTACATCTACACCCTCCATCTATACCGCGAAGATGGATGGTTAAGACTATTTTGCGACACATGTAATATGTTGCAAACCCTAATTTAGGGTTTTCCGCCCATACCGCTCCTGGTTTGGACGTTTTGGCAAGCTATGCCAATATTTTGGGAGGCCGACCATGCGGGGTCCGCGTTGGTTCGGCGGAATATTCCATACCTGCTTGGGGGTTATGGAATTGATCCGGGCCATCCAATCACGCTGGTGAGTTTGGATGAACGAGATCATATCCGCACTGATACTGGACAGTCCGGATGCTCAATCGGCTAGTATAACACACCGAGAGTTCTCAATCGGGCTAGTATAACACACCGAGAGTTGCAACCTTGTCTGGTATTTCGTACATGCTTTCATTATAATGCTTGGAGGTTCGTGTTGCTCCGCTTGAGAGCAACACTCGCCGTCATGCCGCGTGGTCCGAAAATCGCTTCATTCGCCCGTATCACCAGAAATCAAATGCTTCTGGCGATTGCCGACGGAGAAATACTTATCCGAATCGTCGGGCGAATCAAACCTGGAAGGCGGGAGAGACATGATATTCACCCGTTAATCTGATGGAGCCCAACGGGCCGCTGGCGGCGTGTGCTGTCTTGATATCATCAAGGTTAATTTGAGCCGTATCCTCAGAAACGCGACCTGCCGCGCAGCTGGTCTTTGGAAGAGGTAAAAGGATCCGCCGCAAAACTACCAAGGTGGAGAGGCAGACAGGAATTGAGGAAAAGGATGCAGAGATATCAAAGGATCGGAGATGATGCCCTCAAGGAACCATATCACCGATGGCTTGTCGCATTCACCGCATTTGTTTATGATGTTTTTGATCATCTTTGTGGAATAAATTGTATTGGCTTTTGATTGGTGAAACGGGCTTTTTCGCATTGATGCATCTCTCAACATAAATTGAGGATTCAAACA
>JAJJWW010010108.1:0-20835 GCA_023531295.1 Papaver armeniacum | reverse complement strand
AAATTTTAGGCGATTAAATGGGCATGTGACACCTTCCATAATTGGTAGTTAAGTTTACAATCGGGTGAAATTTTTTATATGAAGGAAATTCCATTTTTACATGATTGAGAACAACCCAGAATCGATAGATAATGGAGTACCATGTCTACCGATTGTAAACAGCTGAGCCAAAATATATCTATAATCGAGTACAAAATGATATTTAATTGGCTTACGATTACGATGTAGCCCCAAAAATTGGATTGTGCCAAAATCCTTAAATTTTCGAATTCTCTACACAAACATAATCGGTAGTAAATTTTCGAATTTCGTGATGTTCATTATCTACCGAGTGTAGTAGTAGCCCAAATTCAAAATTTTCAAAACCAAGAATTTCGGATTCCTTTATTTTCCGGAGTTAGTTTATTCATGATTGTCAGTAGTTTTAGAGAGTGCTCATTATCTACCAGATTATGGTAGTAGCCCCAAATTCAAAATTTTCAAAACCAATGGAATTTTGGATTAATCTATTTCCACAATCGGTTAGTTTCATGATGTTTGTTGCCTACGAATTATAGTAGTTTCCCCATATTCAAAATTTTCAAAAGCAATGGAATTTTGAATATCTCACATTTCACATCGATGATAGTTTCTTGATGTTTATTATCCACATATTGTGATAGTAGCCCCAAATTAATTTTTTTCAAAACAAAGCAAAGAAGAGAAGAACACAGTCATAATCAGCTGATAAAATCAATACTAAACTACCGGATTATGCAAAAGGGAATATAGGTATTTTATAACCACTAGGACATCTCATAACCACGAAGGTCTCTAAGCAAGCCTACTATGAGAGCTGCAAGTGCACGATGTGTCGATATGTAACACGGGGCAAGCACGAGTCGATCCTCGAGGACAAGGTGGGTGTAAGTTGGAAGCTACGACCTTACTAAAGCTGGTTCGAAACAAGGAGTAACACAAAATGGTTTTGTTTTGTCGATACAGCAGAGAGGTTGGTAGTGAGCTGAAATAACAAAAACGGAAGCAAAGAGTAATATAACAAGTAGATAAACGAGGGATGTTATGGCGGTCGAATCCACCTCTTAACATATACTAAGTCAATCCGATTCAATACTACTCTTGTCCACTTGTATGGACACGTGTGAACTTCTAGGCTCTGCAGACTCATCCATATAGTAGTAAGATTCTGAGTCTTGCTGCATCAAAGGTGGTTTAGGGGAGGATGGTTTAGTGTCACTAAGATAATTATCTAATCCTAGTATTATTGCCCTCTCACAAAACAAAGCAGCTGGACCCGATCACTTAGATGAGTAAAGCAATCCACGATATGGATATTCTAATCGCAACTAAAGGTGTCCCTCAGGAATTACTAATGTATGATTAAAGCAGCTAGTCGAGGATCGAACAATAATCGATTAATCAGGTTACTGGCACAATCAACATAGTGTTTTTCTAACTACAATGGATACATGGCATACTGTTTCTTAAGCAAAATGCGGAAATTAACAGTTATATTTATCGAAAACATTATAGCACAACAAGAAGAATAAAAAGCTTGAATTAAACTTAGCAATAGATTAATGGTTTAAATCTAAACCTAACTATATAATTAGAACATTATGGAGATAATAAAATCAAATATAAACTCTTGGTTGGTGCAAGCTAATCAAGGCATGGTTTTCTCTCTACGATCTTACTCACTATTTATACACAATTTCATCCAATTCCTCTTTAATTTGATAATTGAAAGAATACCCACTCCCACGCAAAATGTGATTTAGTAGGCCCTACTCTGAGTTCATCTATTTGCAAGTCTTTGATTTGATATTCTCTCCAATTGTTGAATCTACCCTTAATCTTATCTCTCTCAACCATAGCTTAGGGTTCTTGTTATTGAAAGAGATAGAGATTAAAGTCCCTGTGCATAAAATTGGCTGATGTAGTGGTGATCTCGAGAGGTTGTGAGGATGGAATTGCAGATGGAGGGATGGTGAAGAAGTTTACGAGCTTGGAGAAGATGGGCCCACGTGTGAAGGAGTGTACGCATACTTGTTTGGGTAAGGAGAGTGGTATATGCTGGTGTGTTAGGAGGATGTAGCAATTATTGATACACTACATGAATATGTTGTTGGATGTTGTGCAACTCTGCTCAAATTTGATGGCTCGAGACATCGCGGCTTTGGGTCTTGGATCTTGGGTTTATCAATTCTAGGCCCATGTCTTCTTCAAAACTAAAAATCTCAAGCCCATACTAGTTTTAGGTCTTACAACAACATTCTTCACTTGCGAATATAAGGCAAACAACATTCTTCACTTTGCTTTCTAGCGGGGGCTTTGTTGTTTCTCTTCCATTTTCACCAATTCTCGCTCTTTTGGCTTCTCCATTCATCCAAGATTTATTTAGTACCTAAAAACAAAAAATTAATTAGCACAAGTATTTATTCTTGAAAACAATAAAAATACGAAATTTGGGATAAATTTAAAGCGCAAAAGAAGAGTTGATTGCCAATAGAAAGGTGTAGAAAATATGCAATATTTGGCATTCATAAAATACCCCAAACCTGAATTTTACTTGTCCTCTCGTGAAACGAAATTTAGGAAATCCTAATTATACCACCTATCGCTGGTCTCTCGAATGCATTTAGCGTATGCACTAAGCCTTTAAACCCCTAGGTGTCCTAATTGGACGAGTTATAGTCTCGTGAGGGTTTACTGGGCGTACCCATAAAATCTTCTCCAACTTAGGAGCGTAATGGAGTCCCAAGCATCCAAGTATCTATGAGGACATGGTTTTCATGATAGTAACTCTAAAATATCTACAAGTTGGAGGTTTTATGCAAACATTTACAACGATTTTTAATTATTTTTTTTCTTCAAAGTGCAAAAGACTAAAAACTCTATATACCACAAATACTCCCCCAAACCTAAATACGACATTGTCCTCAATGTTTCAAAGATAGTAAAATTTAAACGAGAGGCATACCATGAGAACTATGTTGAGTAAATTAAGAAAATGGAAGAGATTACCAGATGTTGGCGAAAGAAAGATTAGAGCTTCATTATTCACGGCTAGAATCCAACGGTTACTCAGTTGATGTCACATTGGATTAGCACACATATATACAAGAATATCTAGAAATTACCTATTGGATTATCAATGATGACTCACCACACCATCAATCGAAGAGTTGAGGATCAACCCAAAAGGAGTGCGAAATTTTATCGCCTCACACAATTATAGTAGGACAGAAATACAGAAGTGAGATCGCAAAACAAAATGAGCTACCCCAACCTTGATTTTCAATGGATATACTTTTGGACACAAAATCTCGTAGTTTTGGAGGTTCATCACGCACAAGGTCTAGTTCAAAATGAATTATGTTAAGAACAAAAGAGAGAAACAAGAGCGCATTCCAACTTGTGTCTCCTTAAACACATTATATTTAGATGCAAATGGTCCAAAAGAATTTGAGAAGCCACAGTTCAATCCTAGATTAAGAACTCTCATAAAAGTCGGTTTTACAATTTCTTTACAAACATAATCTAGGTTGGGTGCAAAGTTATCAATTTGTGACATGGGCGAGGGAGGTAGGCACATCTAAGTCATATAAAATCCATTAGTACCATCACATAATATCCCTAAGTCGTAAATGCAATTATACCATGCTCACATTCATGAACAATTCATCAGCCCGAGTTCATAATCATCATCCAAAACTTTAGTTTCAAACATAGTAAATCACAAGAAACATCATGTTTGTGACCTAGGCGGGGAATTAGACATATCAAAATTATTTTCATTCATAGAATCATTGATGTCAACGAAATTCAACCTTCCCTAGTTCGGACCCACAGTTGTGTGTCCCTGCTTCTTCTTAAATGAATAACTGCACAGGCTCATCGGTAACCACATCACCCAAAATTCAATTCAGTGTTACGAATAAGAGAATCGAAGAAAGCGATAAAAAAATCTAATATCTCACAAACGAGAGATTCCACAAGAATATTTTGAGTAAACATGCTCTTCTAACAATAAATCATCATCATCATCATCGCAACACGGATGCAAATCTCTATTCCAAAACCATAGTGTCTCTAGTGACTTCTACTTACCACTAGATTATGTTCATATTCAATCCTCAGTTACATGAGTAGGACTAAGCACAATTATTTTCAAAACTTATTTCATTTTTAGTATCATTGAAACGGGATTTTTCCATGCTAAATTGCAAGTCTGCGAGTAGGATGGTTCGATAGGGAGCATCAATATGAAGTGTTCTCGAGTGCCTAAAGTCATACCAACAAAGGCTTCTCAAAAGATGACCTATGCTACCACACAAGGTACAAGCATATATTTCAGTTTGGGTACATGAGTTAAGGACAACAACATCTTCATGTGTGCCCTCACTAGAGCTTCAACTCTCCCGCCATACATGTCATGTTTATACTAGAGTCAAAATCGGACTCCCTCCCATGAAGATCACTCTTATCATATGACACTGTCTTAGTTTCCTAACGGATTCCCATTGATGGGTTTTCTCAGCAATCTCAACTAAAGAGTTCCATGCATCATCCACAGTTTTATCAATAAATTCACCATTACACATAGATTCAACCATGGATCGAGAATTAAAGTCTAGTCCCTCGCAGAGGATAATGACCAGTCTCAACTTCTCAAAGCCATGGTGAGGGCATTCACTCAACAAATCACTAAACCGTTCAAAATAATGAAAAAGAGTCTCCCCATCTAACTGGAAAAAACAATTAATATTTTGACGAATAACAATTGTCCTATGATGTGGAAAATTTTTTCTGAAAAATTGACTTGTAAGTTGGTCCCAAGTGGTGATTGATTGTGGTCTCAAACCGTAAAACCATGTTTTAGATTTTTCTTTCGAAGAAAATGTGAATAAACGCAATTTTAGAGAGTCTTCGGACATATGGTCATCTTGCATAGTCCGAAAAATTTGTTCAAACTCTCTTACATGATTATAAAGGTTCTCAGATGAACCCTCGAAAATATAAGAATATTTGTATCATGCTTGCATTGATTCAAATGGGTTATCGGTGCAAGTATGACAATACATGATGACAGACTTGTTCTTGCGGGGTACATGTGTTCGTGGAGAGTCGGGCCTATTCATAGCCTCACCCATTGTCTCAATCCCGTTAGGCGGAGTCAACGCAGGAGTGGGTATGTTGATATATCCTCTTGATTAATTGACTAACCGTTTGGTTTGGTCTCTAAAGACACAATCATAGCCCAGATAGCATTAAGCATGTTATAACACCCCAGATATAACCAAAAGTACAATTCACCGGAGACTAAAGATAAAGTATGCACACATATACAACAAAGCTGTATTAATTAGATAAGCAACAATGCGCGAGATCGGGGCCTTATGCCAAGAGGCATCTATACTATGAAAGTATGCATACTGATTCTCAACATTTCATAATTTGACAAAAGATGCACACACACGGAGATGGAATTTTCAGCCACGAAAATGTTATCCAGATATCACGGGACTATGCTTAAATAAATACTCTATGTTGCGGGGATTGGACAATGTTACGCCGGGCAACTATGTTAGCGGAAAACATGGGGTATCATTCAAGACGGATCATGAAAGGTTCGGAGATTCAATGGAGTTCTGGAGTTTAACAATGATAATGGGAATTATCAGAGAGAAAATTTGAGATTCGAGGATGATCATGGGTATAGGCACGGTTCGAGCACTTCCACAAATTGTCTTACTCCTTGCCCTTCCTTTCCTTGGCTGGAACAACACCACCACAGGTACCTATAAACTCAACAGCAAGCTACAACTGTAGGATCATAATATCGCAGCATGCAAGGCTCGCGAGATTAATGAACGACGGTGCCGCGAGGGAGTCGCAGAGAGCTAAAATAAACTACGCAGAAATAACGACCCGACCAAAACATACGAGAGACGTGAGATCCGGCGAAGGTTAAAAGTGTCGCGAGTGAATGTTTGTACTGTCTGCGACACTTCTCATGAGACATTCTAGAAAATAAAGGGTAGCTTAGCTGTCATCCACTATGTATAGTCTATATAAAGGGCCAAGTGAGTCCATACTGTAAGGGGGAGATCTTTTTGGAAATTGTTGGGCAAGTCATTAGGAGAGAGAAAGTTCAAGAGTGTTTTACTTGCTAAGTGTAATCCTACTTTTCCTGTAAACAACTCATGAAATTAATCAATAAACATTCTCAATTATCTGACTTTCAATGGACTAATTAATCAAAATATAGTGAGGGTGTAGGGGAAATCCTGCAACTACATATGCGCTAGAAACAGAGGGACCTAATCTTGTTGGTTCAAGAAAGAAAATCGCAATTAAAGTTGTTTGGATCAAGAAAATGAGAAAGGAAAATCTTAGATCGGATGAAGCGGGGAAAAAGATACGGTATGTGACACGGATACCGGGGAGTAATGATTAGTGAATTTCATGAAAATATCGAGGAAGAATACACAAACGGGATTTTAGAAGGAAAGAAGGTTACAAGATGAGAAATGATATCACCTTTGAAAGATTGGGAAAAACAAGAGATAACATTCAAAAAAGTAGGAGAGATATCCAAAGAAAATTTGGATCACCCATCCCCATTAGTGATCGCAATTAACGCGTATAAGGAGAGAGGAAGAATCGGAGAACAAAGCTGGCATGGGTGGTAAATGGAGTTTTAATTGATACAGTGGAGTCCGGGTGAACATAATGTTCTATCACACTTACAAAAAGATGGGATATGAAGACGAGGATATGAGCTTTTCACAGATACAATATCCAAGGTTTTGGTAAATCCATAACCAAAGTTAGAGGAGAGATAAAAATACGTATTCCATTAGGAAGAATCGAAACTCGAGGTGACATTGAGTATAGTAGATATGGAATCACCGTATAACTGATACACTAGGAGACCATGGGTACATGCAATAAAGGCGTGGCGTGGCGGCAAATCAATGTATCAAGTTTCCAACACCAACCTGGAATAGGCGAGATCAAAGGGGATCTTGCTAAAGGAAGAATATATTATCAAAATGAAGTAAAATGTTGCGAGGAACAAGTAAACAAACAAAAGAATATATCTAAGCAACACAAAAAGATGGCGAGGGGCGGCTAAGAAAGAAGAAGAGTTCGGAGTTTACATGATCCAAAGCGAAGGAAGGAAAAGGAATACCTAGCGAGATCTAGGAGAAGAAAATGATCCATGATGGAACCGAAGGACCAACCCCTATGGGAGAACCGGGCCGATTACGTCGCTACAGAGCAAACTAAAGAAGTGAATATCGAACTAAGGAAGAACCAAGATGCTAAAGATTGGAACTAATATGAGCGGATGAAGAAGAAAGAATCGTTGGTCTCATTGCAAGATTATAAAGATATCTTCGCGTGGGATATGGATGAAATGCAGTATAGATCCATCGGTAGCTTGTCACAAGTTGAAATTGATAAAAATGTGAAGCCATTCAAACAAAGACTGAAAGATAGCAACAGCATATCACCCTGGATAGAAGAAGAGTTGCGAAGATGTTGGACGCAGGAATCATTAGACAAGCAAAATATCCTTAATGGATAGCTTAATATGGTTATAGTTCCAAAGAAGAACAAAGGAATAAGGATTTGCATTGATTTCACTGATTTAAATAAAGCTACCTGAAAGACGATTTTCCATGCCGGATATTCCCCGATTTAAATCGAATCAGCGGGCGGGGAATGAAAGGGTATCCTCGTTGGATGGATACAAAGGTTACAACCAGATCCCACTGTGAAGAGGATCAAGAGACATCTTTCTTCGCTCCAAGAGGATTATCTTGCTATACTAAAATGCCATTCGGTTTGCGAAATGCTGGAGCGACGTATCAAAGGATGGTAGAAGAGGGTTAAGGGGAATGGATACATAAAACACCTTTGGAAGTCTATGTAGATGATATGCTAGTAAAAGTAAGAAGGCGAAAGATCAACGTGCGAGACTTGAAAGAAATTTTTGAGCAAATGAAGTTTCAACATCAAAGTCAACCCAGAAAAATGTACTCCTGAGTTGCGTCAGGAAGTTCTTGATTTACATTGTATCAAAGGAAGGAATACACGCATTGACCGGAGAAAGTAAAAGGTCATACATGCCGAAAGCGTATTAAAAGATGTTCAAAAGCTAAATGGTTGTTAGCATCACTAGGAAGGTTCATCTCGCGGTAAATCGATAAATGTAAACATTTTTCAGTGTTAAAAAAGGGATCGAAATTCGAATGAATGGACGAATGTGAAAAGGCTTTACAAGGAATTAAAGGGAGCATTTAATGGATGTATCCATTATGCGATGCGGAACACGGGAGGAATTATTAATATACCTCGCGACAACTTCGCACGCCTTAAGTGCGGTTTATTTACGAATGGACGAGGAGTGGAAAAACCAATCTATTATATCGGTGAAACTTTCAATGTCAGAGAAGAAATTATTCAAAAGATTGAAAAACTAATCCTAGCGTTAGTCTATGCGTCATTTAAACTTCGCATATATTTTCAGGCACATCTGTTAGGGTGGTAACAAAGGTACCAATTGAGTCGAGTAATGAAAAATTCAAAAGATCGGGAAGAGTCGAAAGATGGAATGCTCAAATAAGTCATTACAAACTCAAATATGAAATATTATCTTCAACCAAGTCACGGAGTCGTCGCTTGAGACTTTCTCGCGAGAATTTCCTTTGGAGGAAGATGAAGCGGTGGATGAAATGATGGATGTAGAGGAAGAACATGAGGATCCAAAAGATTTGTTAACCGGAGCCAAACCTATGGGAAATATTAGTGGATGGATCATCAAATGGAGAGAGTAAAGGAGTGGGAATTGTTATGATTTGCTTGAAGGCAATAAGTTAGCTTTTGCTTTTAGATTAGAATTTGAGTCTACCAATAATGAAACTAATACGAAGCCATAATACATTCTTTACGATTTGCAATAGAATGAAACCTGAGAGTGTGAGAATTACCGGCGACTACGCAATTGGCAATTCGTCGGATAACGAGAAGAAAGTATGCTACAAATGATCCCATCCTACTGAAATACAGAAGCTTGTAGAAGTGTTATCGGCGCGTATACCAAAAATAAAATGGAGGCACATATCAAGAGAGATAAACGGGACTCATGAGCCTTTTGCCTTTATATCAAGTATGATGACGGACCAACCGCGAGGAATATCAAAATACAAAAACCCTATCGGCGCCATCAATTAATAAAGAAGAAGGACAAGAGCGAGATATAATGATGGTGGTAGATGAGATGCAACGTCATGAGGAAGATTGGAGGATAGAACTTCACACATATTTAATGAAAGGCGAGGTACCAGAAATAGATTGAAGCGCACAAATTAAAGAGGCAGAGCAACAAATTATGAATCGAGATGGCGTGCTTTATCGGCGTTCTTTGATGGACCTTTGCTTGATGTCCGAGGAAGAAGGAGAAACCATATTGAAGATGCTTTGCATAGTGGGGATGCGGAAATCATAGCAGTGGAGAGATCTTTGGCATACAAGGCAAGACGCAAGGATATTATTGGCCATATATGCATGAGGACGGGCAATAGCCAAAGCTCTAAGATTGTCAAAGACACGGGAGGAAGATACATGCAAGGAGCACCATTAAATTCTTCAAGAAGTGTGTGGCCTTTTTGAAAATGGGGCTGATATCGTGGGACCTTTTACGAGCAGGCGGAGAAGATATTTAATTATCGAATCTGATTATTTCACAAAATGGTCAAGTGAAGAAACACATCAATACGATTAGCGACAAAGATATTTTTACTTTCATATTCGAGAATATCATATGCGATTTGGGATCCCACTTGACATTTGTCTACGATAATGGGAAACAATTAGAAGGACAAAACATGTAATTGTTACTTAATGCATTCAAAATAAAATGGGAAATCGACTCCACCGTCCAACGAGCAAACGATTAGGCGGAGGCAACAAATAAGACAATTGTATATATTGAAGAAGAAGTTAGAAGGACACAATAGAGGATGGTGCGAACAAGTACCAAAGGCGATGGGGCATACAATACAACAAGAAGAGAGGCTACTTGGAATGTCACCTTTTTGCTTAACATATGGAGTTAATTGGTTTCCAACAGAGGTCGTGATTAGACAACCAAAAAAAGAGTGCAGGATAAAAATCTTAGCGCGAGCAACATTTTAATCAAGTTGGATGAATTGGAAGAAAAACGAGAAAAGGCCTTGCGACACATGGAGAATTATCGGCAAGACGGCTAGAGAATATAACAAGCGCGTAAAAATACGTGAGTTCCGACCGGAGACTTGGTGTTAGAAAACCCCAATATATCAACGCGTGAAAGCGGAGGCAAGTCAAGCGAGAAAATGGGATGGACCTTATATCGTCAAAGGAGTAGTTAGTACGGGGGCATATAGATTGATGGACCCACCCAAGGAAGAGATGTGGGACAAAAATTGGATAGACCATGGAATAGGTTATATCTAAAGAAGTATTACCCAGAATAACGAAAGATGACAAAAAGGAGTCATTAAGAAGTACTTCTTCGCGAGATATTTACTAGACATTCAATAAAAGGCGGAGAGAATCGCGAAGAGATCGCGATAAGAATAACAAAAAGTCATGAATGGCTTAACAAAACAACAAGAGATAAGGAATGATCAAATGAATGAATCGGCCAATATCTCGCAGACAAAATAGCAAATGATGAAGCATGACCAATAAAAGAATGAATGAATGGGACGAACCTTTATGGCGTACACCTAGTTGCCGAATTATATTTAAATGAAGAGGCAAAATGTAAGACCTAAAGTGCGTCAATATAAAGGGGTATCTCTTAACATGGCTCGGGTGGAAGGTTACACTCTCCTGAAACCTGGTCATGCAGATTTGGGAGCCCATGAAAGCCTATCCGGGAGATACCTGGATTCCCAACTATATATGTAGGTTATACCTGGTTGGGCGACAGAGGGTCTCTTCAAGGAGTCGTGTATGCACAAGGCGCCGAGGTACACTGTTGAGCCGAGTGCAGGATGGATGAACCACCGGCCATTCTTGGCAAGTCTTGGCATGCGTTGCACTCGCCTCAAGAAACTCCATAGGGTGCAGCCTTGTAACCATAAACCCTATAGGTATAAGGGATAAGAGGGCCGCGAAACAAGCAGTTGTTGTTAAGGCCGGATAGGGAGGAGCTAGTCTTGTATGGCCGATGTTTCGCCTCCTTGAAGGGGCAACCAGGAGATGATAAGGGCGACGCTCTCCATTAGGGGGTGTCAAAGCAGACGCAAATGTCATGAGGCTTTGTTTTCGCAAGGAGACTTAGGCTTGTCATATTTGTGCAATGATCCTGAGCAATAATACTAACGAGGGTAAGGCTTAGATCAACGGGTCTTTACACGAAAAGTGTACGGACGTCTGCGATTTTATCACATCTACGGCAATGTCATGGGGCTTTATTTCGCAAGGATATTTAGGCTGCATATTGTCGCAACTAAAACATCCTGCGGGAGGCAAAAATACTTGGAAAAATGATAAGACAAGATCAATGGGTCTTTACATGCAAGTGTAAGACGTCTGCGATTTTGTCGCGAAGAAAGGTGGCCGGGGAGGACCTCTAATTAGGGAGGTCTAACTGGAAGACCACACAAAGATGATAAGGCGCGGGGTCGATGGGTCCTTGCTTGAAAATGTAAGGCGGACTGCGACCTTGTCGCAATAAGAAGAGATAAAATACAAACTATTGAAATGATAAGGCGAGAAAAGTAGGTTTCTCCTTTCGCTGGAGATACTGCGACCTCGTCGCGGATAAAATTCAACATAAAGCAATGAAGAGATTATACTATCACATGAACACAACGCAGAGATAGAGGAAAGATAAGAATAAAGAAATACCTCAACACTTTTTCAGATTCAACTTTGAAGAAGCAGAGATAGGCAACAAGGGATTACGATGTTTACGATGAACAACATTTTATGTTGTTTATTTCCTCGAGGCAATACTTCTTATACTTCAAGTTAATACTTCATGGAAGAATAAAGCATAGCATGAGGCAAAGAACATGTAGCGAAGTTTCGCATGATGAATTCGCAATAATTCCTACTTCTTATATATTTAGAAGATTGAGTACTTCTTATACTTTCAAAGGATACTTCATATTTCGCATTTCAAAAACGATGATACTTCTAATTATTTCTTAAACTCATTTCATGAAAATGTAAAACGAGATTATAGTCGTAATTAAGAAGAAGGAAATAAGAGCATTATTCAACAAGGGATTTAATTTTTCAAAACAAAAGAAAGTTGCGGTAAAGTTACAAAAGCGGTTAATTCTCTACATCAATGTTATCATCCTCGCTTGTTAACCTTCTCGGCTCCATCTCCGTCAATAACTTTCTCGAACACCTTCCCCGAGGGTGGAATCTCATCGGGAATTTTTTCAAAGAAGATTTTTATTAACAACTTCAACGTTGGCTTAATGTCTTCGCGAGCTTTCATAATCATAATCATCATCGGGGAGTTGAGAGGCTTCATCATCACTCACTTCGAAGGATTGACACGAACGAGATCAAGAGATCTAGACAATAAAATGTCATTCACTATGACCTCGGCACTTAAGATGAAATTGGCGAAGAAGCGCTTTTGCTGATTTTTACTATCTATGTCCTACGATCGGACATGTAGTTAAGTCTCCTTGCGGACGATCGCGAGAACGCACAAGAGAAGTAGCGAGCGCCCCTTTTTCTCTATGCTGAAGTTTAGAATTGTTCGACTTGAGAGTAGAAATAATAGAATGGAGCTTTTCTCGAATCTGCATAACAATTGGACAAGTAAAGATTAAAGAGCTTCTTAAGGATAAGGAGATATACAAATGAAATTAAGGTAGTCAAATAACATGACTACCTTCTTTTTTGAAACAAGATGCCTGAATAAAGACGAACAACTATCTCCCAATCGGGTCCATAGCATCATCAAATGTATCCCCAACTAAGCCTTTCGGGGCGAGATCGATTTTATCATTGGAGACAAGTATGGCATTCTCGGTCGCGAGGAAGAATTAGATCTTTTTAACTCAACATTGATCTTTAAATTGGCTCACTTACACTCAATGTTATTCTACCCCTAATGTTTATCTCTCTCGGAAATTTCTTGAGTTGGCTTCAAAGTATGATTAGCTTGTTTGTATTCTTCGCATAACTGACAAGCATTATCTGCTGCGAGTAGCTCATACATATTCAACAGAGAACGTTTCTCTTGAGAAAGAGTTCGATTCTCATCTCGATAAAGTTTCCAACTCCAAATTAGTTTTAGTCAAAGCATAAGAGAGCGAGATAAGTCATTACTAATGAATCTTGCTTTTTGCGATAAATCAAAATTCTCTTTAGACAAGTTATTTATTTGATGGTGCATAGGTATGAAGATTATCTAAGAAATTATCTTTGCTCCATCAAGCATCTTTTTCAACTCGAACTTCTTGACGATAGATTCTCATTCGATATATCTCCATTATTCGCTTTTCGGTTTTAATACTTGAAGGACGAGCGAGGGTTTGAGTTGTAAAAAAAAAAAAAAAAAAAAAAAAAAAAAAAAAAAAAGGGGGCGAGGCATACCTTTAATTCTTCATTCTTCTTGCGAAGGTTATCACGATCCAAATGAGATGTTGTGAAATTTTTGATTTTCAAGATGTAGACTATTACATCTCACGATCAGTAGCTTTGGAGATCACCCTTGAGCTTGTTAACTTCTTGAACCAAGGATGCTTGCAAACCACATCACCAAGATGCTTACTCGAGAATCTCGCAAATGTCGTACTTAATCAGGATCGATGGGAGACTTCTGGCATTTTCACAAGATCGGAGAGGACTTTGAAAGCTACTTCTATCCTTCTAAATTTTCTTTAGTAAGAGGGATTTGCTCGAGATGAAGAAGCAATAATGGCGAAGATGATGGAGGCAACCATCTTTTGTTGAGGGGACGTCGCGAAAAGGAAATCTCGGGAAGGATTGAGAAATGCCGAGAGCATGAGTAAATGGATGCTATGAGGAGCTTGATCTGCGGCTGAGTTAGACATAAGAATGTCTTCATTAGAAATGTTCTCGCGGGGAGGAAGCTTTAACATTGTTGTGCGAAGACTTCGCATTGGAGAAGAAGTGCTGAAAAGAAGGAAAGGAGACGCTAGGAGTGACCAGCTTGGGTTGGCGGAGGCCTCTTGGGACTTCTATCAACAACCTCGTCATCCCTACGAATAACAAGTTAAATAAGAAACAGAGGCAACAATGTATTGTTAATAAAAAACAAATGTTTCTTAGATACCTTGTCACCGCAGGACTTTCTTTTTCGAGGTTATAGATTTTACTCGCGAGGAGGACTTTGTGGCACAAGGGCTCTTGTTGTAAGTAGGTTTGATGGCGGAGCTCATGGCTTTTATTGCATGAGGATTCTTGTTGCGAAGTAGGTTTCGATGGCGAACCCAAAGAAAGAAAGAGGGTCCTTCACTAGAAACTTAGTTCGGATTGGTTCTTGCTAAACAACAATGTGGAAAAACTATAAAGTTAAGCATACCAATGATTTTAACAAGAAAAACTAATTTCAAAGTAATTAACCACAAGATCAAACTAGATATGGCAAGATTAACAAACCCATGGATGCCATGAGAACAACAACTAGGAGTAGCGGAAGAAGAGAAGAGGATGAAGAAGGAAAATAGCGAGTAAACACTTGCGAGAATGATTCTGAACGATGAAGAAGAGGAACACTATGGCAGACGATGAAGAAGATGAAAGAGGAAAAAGAAACTTCTTCACAAGGAACACCCTATAAATAGATGAGAAAAAGATATTACAATGGGATAACATTAAATGCATCGGTAAAAGAGGACACGTGTAAACGGTCACCATTAAATCCGGGGAATTTTAGTAGAATCGACATCGCACAACATATTTCCCTAACAAGGTAAAAAGCTTGCTAAAATTGATAACTCATGAGGCAGAGATGCCACTTCATATATACGAGAGAAACCGGAACCTCGCAAAAGAATAGAGGCAAGTAATCACTTTCCAAGTCCGGTATTCTTTCGCTCGTTCCTTCATCGGCAAGACCAAAGATTATTAACAACAGATTTTTCCTTCAAAATCGCTCTTCAAACAATATTCAAGGAAAAAGAGGCCAAGATGTAGGATCATAATATCGCGGCATGCAAGGCTCGCGAGATTAATGAACAGACGGTGCCGCGAGGGAGTCGCGAGAGAGCTAAAATAAACTACGCGATGAAATACGGCATTAAAAAACATACGAGAGACGTGAGATCGAAGGTTAAGAAGTGTCGCGAGAGTGAATGTTTGTGCGTCTGCGACACTTCGCGAGACATTCCCAAAATAAAGGGTAACTTTAGTTGTCATCCACTATGTATTAGTCTATATAAAGGCCAAGTGAGTCGTAAGGGGGAGATCTTTTTGGAATTGTTGGGCGAGTCATTGGAGAAAGTTCAAGAGTGTTTTACTTGCTAAGTGTAATCCTACTTTCTGTGTAAACAACTCATGAAATTAATCAATAAACATTCTCAATTATACAACTTTCAATGGACTAATTAATCAAAATATAGTGAGGGGTGTAGTGTGGGAAATCCTGCAACTACAACAACTACCATAATGGTACAGTGAAGTAAAACAAGAGACCACTAGCATTGAAAATTTGAGCAACGAAAATGAAAGAAATGAAATGCGAGAGATGTTAGAACCGGAATTTTGCGGGGTGATGAAAGATTACAGAGCGGAGTGAACTAACAAAACTACTTCACACTTCTTTGGACTCCAAACACAAAGTTATAGACAATCCTTAGAAAAATCGAGCTATGCTGAAATGTTTAAACCTTCGAGTACAATTGCGCACAAAAGTAATCCCAGAAAGCGATCACGACAATATTATGCAAGCTATGCTACAAAAATATAATTTATCTATGATGCACTTATAAAAATGATATGCAAGATACATTACAAGCTATGAAAAACTAGATGATGTAAATGCTTAACCTACATATGTGATTTAATATGAAAGAAAATTGCAAAATACAAGACAATGGTGCAACTACGCTTAACTTCAGAACAACATGCGCTTTCGTTTCGAGCTCGAATGTCATTAACCGAATTCTAATAATTGTACTAAGCCTATTCTTTGAAAATGACACTAGCGGTGTTGACACTGTGACAATAGTCATCTAAACAATGCAATTCTCTGAAGACCTAAAATTATCGATGGATAGCTAAAGATGGTACCATCTTTGTAAACTAAGAAATCTAAGAAATGTACAAATTTAGCTTGAACACTAAATAAGATTAGTAATGAATGATATAGTACGAGGATATGAAATCGAAAACAACTAAATTTTTTAGCAAACTTGAATATTATAACGGAAACGTAAAATCTAAACAAGTATATACGATTTGATTGTCTAACTAGATGCGAGAGATGGATTAAAGTTAAACTACGATGGCAAATTCTGATTTTAAATATGAAGATATGTTCTGAGTTCCACAAACTTATTAGCACGGTTCAACAAGATTTTTTTTTGTTTTAATATGAAGATATGTTACGAGTTCCTAAACTAATTAGCACGGATTCAAAACAAGAAAACTAGTTTGAAAAGAAAACTAAATGTTTTGATTAAAACTTATGAAAAATAAGATGGAAAATGACTAACTAATCTACAAATTGCAATAATCAATGAATACGAGGAAGAAAATCCAGAAAAGCTAACAAAAATGCTAAGGAAATTTACAGAATTATGATGCAAGTACTTAATCAAACAAAATTAAAGAACTACAAAAATATTCAAGAGATGATTATACAGATGGTTGAAATAACTAAGTTAAACAAGTGACAGATAATTTTGAGTAAACTACAATCCTACAACAACTATACAAATGATATTGAACTATAAACTGAACAACTACAGAAGACCAAATAAGCTAAAAAAAATACAGGGATACGATTATCTTACAACAAATGCTGGTATAGATAAAACAACAATGCAAATTATTTGATCACGATGATGCAATCTTATAACACATATATATTGACAATGTACTAAAATCAATGGATCAAAGAAACAATTACACCGTATGAGTTCCATAAAAAAACTTGCAGGTCTCTTAAACAATCCTACTGATGATGATATGTGTGAAGCACAATCCTCAACAAGGTGGGTGTAAGTTGAAGCTAGTCCTTACTAAAATGATTCCAGAAACAAGAGCAACACAAAATGGTTTTGTTTTGTCGATACAACTAAGAGGTTGGTAGTGACAAAAACAAAACGCAAAAGTAATCTAACAAGTGGATAAACAGGGGTGTTAGAGACTGATCGAATCCACCCTTAACCTACACTAAGTCAATCCAGTTTCAATACTACTCTTGTCCCTTGTATGGATCTGCATTGAACTTAGGCTACTGCGACTATCCGAGATAACATTGAAGATTCTAGTCTGCTGCCTCATCAAATAGTGGTTTTTCGGGAGGATGGTTTAGTGTCACTAAGATAATTATCTAATCCTAGTATTAGCCGCCCTCTCACAAAACAACTAACCGCAGACCAATCACTTAGATTAGTAAACAATCCGATATGGATATTCTAATCGCAACTAAGGTGTCCCTCAGAAGTACTAACTTGTCTCATTAAAGCACAACTAGTCAAAGGATCGAACAATAATCGTTAAACATGAGTTTGCGGCACAATCAAATAGTGTTGTTATAACTACAATGGATGCAAGGCATACACTTTGTGAAACAAAAATGTTTGAAGTGCTCATATTATATTTATCCAACACATTATAGCACAACAAGAAGAATAAAAAGCTTGAATTACACTTAGCAATAGATTAATGGTTTCATCTAAACCTAAATATGTAATTAGAACATCATGGAGATAATAAAAGCAAACATAAACTACTGCTTGGTGCACTTTTGACTAATACGGGCATGGATTTCTCTCTACAATGTTCTCCTGTTTATACACAATTTCACCAATTCCTCTTTAATTTGATAATTGAAGAATACCCACTCACCTAAAATGCGATTTACGATAGACCCCGCCCTTACTACGATTCATCTACAAGTCTTTGATTTGATGTGCTCCCAGTGTTGAATCTACCCTTAATATTACCTCTCTCAACAATAGCTTTGTGTTCTTGTTCTTGATAAGAAAGATAAGATTAAAAGAGATAGAGATTAAGAGTCTAATTGCATAGTGGTTGGCTGATCTCCCGAGGTTGTCGGGGATGGAATTGACTGTGGAGGGATGGTGAAGTAAAGTTTACGAGCTTGGAGAGAAGATGGAGGCGCGTGAAGGAGTGTCGCTTCTTTGTTCGGGTAAGGGAAGAGTGGTAGGTGCTAGGGTGTTAGGCGGATGTAGCAATTGTTGATGCACCACATGAATATGCTGTTGGATGTTGTGCGGCTCTATCAAATCTGATGGATCAGGCATGGCAGCGGGTTCGGGTCTTGGATCTTGGGTTTTATCACTTCTAGGCCCATGCCTTCTTCAAAGCTAAAAATCTCAAGCCCACTTCTAGTTTTAGGTCTTGCAAACAACATTCTTCATTTGGTGGATGAGGTGCAAACAACATTCTTCACTGCCTTCTAACGGGGCTTTGTTGTTTCTCTTCCCATTTCACCAATTTTCAGCTCTTTTGGCTTCTCCATTCATCCAAGCTTTCTTTAGTACCTAAAAACACAAAATTAATTAGTACCAAAGTAATGAAATCGTTCCTCTGGTCCTACTCGGTTAGGGGCTTGGGTGAAGCAACAAGTTCCGGACTTTGAAATCGCCAAAACTCGGTCTAATACTCGGAATCTATTTATTAATAATTTATATATTGCTTCTCATAAGTCATGATTTTTACCTATTTAAAATTAAAATTTTATACTATCGTGTAATTAAATGTGTAATATTGTTATATTAAACATGTTTACCATGTATTTAGAGGTTTTGCTATTTATAACGCCCATATGAGGGGTTAGAAAATTTTCTTTATGATTTTAGTGCATTTAAGGACAACTCGGAAAAATCGTTAACTCGTTTTGCTCAAAAATGCCTAAACTCGGTCGCCTTAATCGCAAAAAATCGGGAATAGCTTGGAATCGGAAATCGCCTCGGTCATGGCACAGCAGCGATCACTCGCGAAATAATCGACCTTGAGAGCGATTTTGTTCTGTTGATTAGTACAAGTATTTATTCTTGAAAACAATGAAAACACAAAATTTGGGATAATGTATGATTTTAAAGCGCAAAGATGAGTTAATTTCAATAGAAAGGTGTAGAAATATGCAATATTTGGCACTCATCACCACGCTTTATGAGATGGGAATAAAAATTCGTCCATAATTCCTTCCAGGTCGCCCTTAAAAATGCCAGGTCCCCCATAATTGTTTATAATTTTATAACCCATAAGTTAGAAGCATAAGCCTATAACCTTCGATAACAAACCAAGATCGCCAATACCTTTGATTGTCATTTGTTACCAAATGAATCAAAAAAGAAACGTCAAAAAGGTTAAATCGAGATCTTAAAGTGCAACATCAAACCACAAAGTTTGAGAAGAATTAAAATAGCCACATTACTTCTTTTTTCTTTTTTTATGTAAAAAGGATTTATATTAATCAAGAAATATAGTACAAAATGTTTATGAGCTCATTTTTATCAAAAACATTGGAAATAACACTAGATTCTAAAACCATGTGTTGAATGTGGGAGAACCTGTCTGCCAAGATGCTTTTACTCGAGCTTCTTTTGCAATGTAGTCCGCCGCAGAGTTATATTTCTTATTTATATACTTTACCTCGGGCTTGCGGAAGTTTTTTCGGTATTGAGTTCACTTCTTGTATGGTGTTATCCGCGCTCCCAAGGAGAATCTTTGCAAGATTTGTTGATCGTCTTCGCCAGAGTTTTGGTTTCTGTTACTATTGAGACAATGGATAATATATTTTTACTTAACCAAGAAGACGCCTTTAGCAAGGCTTTTGATTATGCATGAAAGGTTGAGAAGCCCATTCAGAACCCGACTTCAATATACATAAATGTTTTTTGTCCATGGAATAAAGTAAAAAAGTATCCCATGGTTGAATCCTCTTTTTTGAAAGCTGCATCAATAAATATTATCCAATCCGAAGATAGGTCGGACCATTTCTCTTTGGAGGTATTTCTTCTTTCTATCTTCATTGATTCTTGCATCCTTTCCTGTGTATTCTGGTTCAGAAATTTCTTGATTTGCTCCATGAGGTGAATCGAGTTCGAGTTTATTTTCTCAAAAACTACCGAACATCTGTCCTTCCAAATAAACCGAGGATATAGTGGATATTTTATCCATGGTTGAATGAAATCTTGGTCATCCACTCTTTTTATCCAGATTCTCAATGGAATCCAAAGTAATTCTAGTGTTCACCTTGTAGAGAAAGACCAAATCAAATAGCATTTGCGAAGGGACAAAAGCGAAAAAGGTGTTGTTAAATTCTTTATCTTAGGAATTACACATTGGAAACTACTGTGTCTATATACGAATTATAAACCTCCAGAGTCTTGAATTAGTTGGAAGAGCTTTTTGGGCTAATTTCCGGCGAATAATTTGATTATTGGGATTACTTGGATTTTCCATATTTTTTTCCAGGGAAAGGAGATTAATGTATTGCTCTGTTGATCTTGATTTATAAGAAAGCTATAAACATTTTTTGCTGAGAAAGTTCCTGAAGGATGATCTTGCCACTTGACTTTGTCTTGTTCTTGTCTTTTTGGAGTAATAGCTAAGATTTTCGCTTTTATTTGTAGA